>VZRQ01004989.1:320265-353227 GCA_013397975.1 Machaerirhynchus nigripectus
AAAAAGGAAAAAAAAAAAAAAAAAACAACCCTCTCCACCTTTCATATTATGCAGAAGAAGCCAAGGGAAGATTAAAGAAGTATTTTTCAAACTGACCAATGCTTTTTCGGAAGGTTTGGGATTTTGAGGAGCCCATCTTAACATCTGAGAGAATCCAAATTTTTCAGTAAGCTGAAAATCAGGACTAATCATTATTTTTCCATAAAAGTAGCCTAAAATTACTCATCACTTGAAAAGCTCAGTCACATTAACTATCCCAGCATCCCACAAGCAGTCTGAATCAGAAGTAAGACCAGGATCATGAGGGTCTCTTCTCTGTCTTTTGCACAAAGTGTAGATTTCCAAAGACCAACTAGGAACATAAAATCAAACGACCCCAGAAATGTTTCTTTTGTATAGAACCCAGTGATACCTACCCACCAGTAAAACAACCTGGGGAATCCTTCAAAGAGTCCACCTCCAACATAGTTTAGAAGTACAGGTAATAATGAAAGGCCCCTCCTACAGGTGGGGCCAGCACAGCTGTTCTAAGAAACACAAAATCACAGAATGGATAAGCTTCAAAGGAAACCATGGGGATCATATGGCACCATCCTCTGCTCAGACCCCGACTTTAAGGGTTTTAAGCACACCGTTCAGAGCCATGTCTAGTTCAGCCTGGGTATATGTAACGATGGGGATTCCACTGCCTCTCTGGACACCTGCTCCAGTGTTTTGTTGCCCTGGTTGTGAAGAAGGAAGAATGTTTTTCTGATATGCATTCAAAACATTTTTCACTTCAACTTGTGTTCCCTTGCTTCATATCCTTTCACTGTCCTGCCTCTGAGAAGAGACAAACTTCATCTTCCCTGTACTCTCCCATTAGGGAGTTGCAGACAGCAGTAAGGTCCACATGAGCTGTCTTCTCCCGCCTAAGCTAACCCAGCTCTTTCAGCCGTCCCTTATATATCTTGTATTCTGGCTTCATGACCCTCTCGGTGGTCATCCATAGGACACAATCCATCCTATCACTGTAATTCTTGTAATGAAGACCCCAAAACTGGATGCAGTACTAGAGATGCAGTCTCACATGTGCCAAACAAGGGAATATTAACCTGACTTGCTGACTTCATTCTTTCTTGTACAGTCCTGTAAGTGGTTGCTCTTTCCTGCAGCAGGGGCACAGTTCTGCTTCAATTTCACAGAATCACAGAACAGGTCAGATGGACAGGGACCACACTGGGTCATCTGATCCAACCTCCCTGCTCAGACACAGTCATCCCAGAGTACATCGCACAGGATTGTGCCCAGACAGGTCTTGACTATCCCCAGTAATGGAGATTCCACAGCCTCTCTGATCGATCTGTTCCAGTGCACGGTCACACACAGAGTAAAGTGGAACTTGTGTAAAAGTGGAACTTCCTGTGCATCAGTTTCTGCCTCTTGCCTCCTGTCCTGCTGCTTTGAACGACTGAGAAGAGCCTGGTTGGTCCTCTTGATACCCTCTTTTCTGATACTGACAGACATTGACGTAATCCCCTCTCAGTTGTCTTATCATGAGGCTGAACAGGCCTAGTGCCCTCACTCTTTCCTCATAAGAGAGATCCTCGAGTCCCTTAATGATTTTTGTTGCCCTCCACTGGACCTGCTCCAGGAGCTCCATGTCTCTCTTGTACTGAGAAGCGAAGAACAGGCCACAGCACACCAGATGTGCCTCACCAGGGCAGAGGTGGCCACCCTCAGCCTGCTGGCAACGCTTTTCCTAATGCACCCCAGGATACCATTGGCCTTCTTGGCCTTCCTGAGCACATTGCTGGCTCATGCACAGCTTGTTGTCCCCAGGTCCTCCAGGTCCTTCTCCACAGAGCTGCTTTCTGGCTGGTTTGCCCTCACCGGCTTTGGTGCATGGGGTCATTCTTCCACAGGTGCAAGATCACAAGACCCTGCATTTGCCCTTTTGAATTTCAGACAGTTTTTCTCTGGCCATCTTTCCAACCTGTTGAGGTCCTTCTGAAGGGCTTCACAGCACTCTGGAGTATTGGCCACTCCTCCTAGCTTTGACTCCTCAGGAATCCTGCTGAGGGGGCATCTGCCCCTTTATCCAAGTTGCTGATGAATAACTGAAAAAATATCAGGCCGACATCACTAGTGACAGGCCTTCAACTAGAACCTGTGCCACTGATTACGACCCTCTGGGATCTGCCATTCAGTTCTCAATCCACCCCACTGTCCACTTATCCAGTTCAAGTTGTTGGCCACCAGGATCCACAGATCTGTTCTTGCAAAGCTCCTGCCCTTGACTGCTTTATTCCCTACCATTTGAGGGTCTTCCTTCATGCTTTTGATGAACTTCATTAGTTTTCCATCAGCCCATTTCTCCAGCCTCCCTAGATCCATCTGAAGAGAAGATATGTCCCCCAGGATGTTGGCTCCCTTCCTCTGACTGGTGTCATCTGAAACGTACTGAGGGGTTTTGACAGGATCTGGTGTCTAAGCTACTAGGATTTGCAGTTTCTTAATATTTCAATAACATCATTCTGTTGAAAGAATTGCAATATTCTTTATTTGTTATTTGAATCCTTGAATATTGTGAAGCTTACATTGCACAGTCTAGGCATTTACTTCAATGCTTTGAAGAGATTCTGGGAGTTCTTAGGTACTCACTGCTTCATCTGTGTCTTTATAAGGTTATCCTCCAGTTACACACAAGGCCAGACTGCGTTGGTAGATTGGTGCCATTCTTGTATTGACAGTTTCAGCAATGCTTTGGTTAAAGGTAGTGAAACATAGATTTTTGGGTCATTACGTATTATCCAGACACTCCCAGATATGTCTTTTGTGCTCAAGGATCTTCCACACTATTTTTATGCCACTTCTGCAGGTTACTCTCTCTGTATGAGATTCACTACAGTGGAGAATGAATGAAACACACTGATACGGCAGCATGTCCTGATAATCTTTGGGATGTAACACACTGTCTGTAGTAGCAAAAATCTCTTTACTGAAGAGGAACAAGTCTTTTCTTCCACAGGGAGTTGATTTCAGGCATGGAAAAGCCAGATTGGTAAGTATAAACCAAACTCTGCTTCATTATCTTCCCTATCTTTTTCATTTGATACAGTAGGTGTTGAGATGAATATAAGTTTTGAATGTATGAAATCTTATATGTCTTTCAGAGAAATAGAAAAGATAAGACAGAAAAAAACCCTCTTGGGAATGTGCAATTGATCTTCTGATTTCAGAGTTCATCTGGTATGGTGACTGATTCCAGGTCTAACTGAGCAGCTAAGAAATAGATTTATAGACACTGCAACAGACCTTCAAAGGATAATAATTGACTGAAAGACCTTTCCTTGATCTACTGAAATGCTTTAAGAGTTGATCTAACCAAGAGCAATAAATCATGATGATCCTTTTCTGAGCAGACACTACCAGGTTTTTCGCATTCTAAAAGCAACTTTTAGTTTGTAGTAACTCCTGTTGGAAGCCAGAAAGTCTGGCAATGGTCAGAACCTGGTGTTTTGCTTTTGTAAAGGGCCTTGGGAAACTCTGAAGGCAAGAGCTAACATAAAATCTCTTATTCCTATGTGTAATATAGATGTACTTTTCCATCTGCTTTTGCCACCACAATATTTAGTTCCAGTGATAAACCTTGAAGCTGTACTCAAATTTACACACCTGTGAATATGAAAAATACTCTACCAAAGCCAGCAAGTCTCTGAAGCTGCCCTGTTCTAATGCCTGTTTTACTGCCCGTGGACTAAGACACCTTAGGAGCATTCACCCTCAGTAAGTTCACAGACAGCACCAAGCTGGGTGGGAGAGTTGATCTGCTGGAGGGTAGGAGGGCTCTGCAGAGGGATTTGGACAGGCTGGATCAATTGTATGAGGTTCAACAAGGTGAAGTGCCAGGTCCTGAACTTCGGTCACAATAATCCCATCCAGTACTATAGGCTGGGGGAACAGTGGCTGGAAAGCTGCCCTTGTAAAAGAACCTTGGAAGAGCCAGTGTGTGCCCAGGTGGCCAAGAAGGCCAATGGCCAATCCTGGCCTGTAGCAGAGTATGGCCAGCAGGACCAGGGCAGGGATTGTCCCCCTGTACTCAGCATGGCTGAAGCCACACCTGGAGTGTTGTGTCCAATTTTGAGCTCCTCACTACAAGAAGGTCATTGAGGGGCTGGAGCATGCCCAGAGAAGGGCAGTGGAGCTGGTAAAGGGTCTGGAGCACAAGTCAGATGAAGAGCATCTGAGGGAGCTGAGGGTCTTTAGCCTGGAGAAAAAGAGGCTCGGGGACAACTGGGGACAATCACTCTCTACAACTCCCTGAAAGGAGGCTGTAGTCAGGTTGGGGTCAGTCTCTTCTCCCAGTTAACAAGGGACACAACAATACAAAATGGCCCTAGGATGCACCAGGGGAGGTTTTGGCTGGACATCAGGAATAATATCTTTGCTGAAAAGATTATTAAGCATTGAAAGAGGCTTTCCAGAAAAGTGGTGGAGTCATGTTTCCTGGAGGTATTTAGAAGATGTGTAGATGTGGCACTCAGGGACATGGTTTAGTGCTGGGCTTGGCAGTGCTGGGTTAACAGCTGGATCTTAAAGGTATTTTCAAACCTTAAAGATTCTGTGGTTCAAGGTCTTGAACGGGGACAGGCCTAGCTAGTTCATGTGGTAATGTTATAATTTTGATATTTAACCCTTCTATTCTCCAAGTATGTTTAACACACGTTTCGGCCCTGTGCTGCACATTACAAGGTTTAGGCAAAGCAAAAAAGGAACTATGAATGGAAATATTTCTCCTCTGCAGTGGGAATACTCATCTTCACTGCTGTTTCAAGAACTAAGTTTTCTTACACACACAACCCTACCGTACCACCATGCAACTTACTTAAACCTAATTTTTCCCTTTCCTCACATCTCTGTGGTTCCAGGCACCACTCAGCTTGCCAGTATTTGTCAGCCATCTAATACTGTCACTTTACTGCCTTAAGGCCCACAACTATATTTAAGTTTCACATGTAAAATGTGTTAACACATTCAATTTAATCAAAATGAAATGGTGAAAAAGAAAAGAATGATCATCAGAGCAAAGACAGTCCTTCAACCTGGATAACTACACATCTAGCTATTTTAAGTACTTGCAACTGAGGTAGGACACAGTAGAATGCTTTTATGACAAATTTTCTGAAATCTGGCATTTTCATGACATGATTTTCTGAAATCATACTCAGTTTTGCCACTCTAGCAATGGGACAAAATGTTCAGCTTTAATTAAGCCATTTCTTCTTACTGAATTGCTGATGGAGGAGGCAGTAGTACCTGTGACAGTGAAAAGACTTGGGATAATAATTCACCTGCTCTTTCAAATCAAGTTTTATATAATATTTAATATAAAATGGTAGTAGACACTTGAACCATAAAGGCTAGGCAAATGTGTGAAAATATAGCCCAAAGCCTCTGACACCAAGAACCTGAAGAAGTGACATTGCAAAATAAAGTGTATTCACTGATGTGATGGAATTTTTCCTGAAATGAGAATTGTACATCTGCAAAGCTTTCAAAGAGGTTAAGTGTTTATGAGATTTTTACAGTATCTTACTCATTATCTCCAAATATTATAACAGCAAAATAGCTTTATAGGTGTGTTTTAGGAATTCATTGAGATCAGTTTATTATAACATTATAAGAAAATTTCTCTCCAAGAAAAGAACCAATGATAATAGTTTTTCATTAAACACAAATTACTGAGTTTCAAAAGAGAATAAGTAAACACCACTGTCTGATGTTTCAGATGAGGCTGTGAGGGTGTTGGAGAGGAGTCTTCTTCAAAACTATTAACATGCAAGTAGTGAATGTACAGACCAGAAAAAGCAAACAAACCAAGTGAAATCCGAGGACTTGTAAAGCAAGCCACCCCACTGTGGAGAGTCCTCCCCACAAAGCCATTAGTTGGACCTCTGCTGGTTTTAATCTATATAAATGACTGAGACAGATGGAAAACAGTATGCAAGCTGCATTCACTGATTATATCAAGTGGGTGAGCAGAAAAAGGAACTGGGTTTCCTATGCAATCAGGCTGCTATGCAGTAAATAAAACTCAGCATTGACAAACATAATTGAGGACATGCGATATGCAGCAGTAAAGAGCCCAGAAGATGAAATGAAACAAAACAAGAAAAAGCCAAAGAACCTGGAGGCGACATCAGGAAGACACAGGATCTGTCTCAAAAGCATCTTTTGTGATGGATTCAGAGAACTTTTCCTTTGAAACCTTGTGTATCCTGCCAGAAAGAAACCTGTCCGGAAAGTTGGAATTTCTCTATATTTCTCTCCATGTCACCCTCTTTATTTGCCAACAGTGCACCATAAAACCCATAAAATCATCCAGGTGCTGTCTCATATAATGTAATATATTTGGGACATCAACTGACCCTACACTGCCAAGTCCTGTAGCTCTTCCAAAGAAACCAACAACAAAGCTCAGCCAAAACAAATAAGAAAAAAAGTATTTTAATTTTATACAACCTAATCAAGCTATCACCTTAAATCATCACAAAAGTGAAGTAGCATCTTTACAACTACCCACATGAAAGGCCAGATGTATAGTTCTTTCATGAATAAGAGATTATGAAACAATTCTGGAATCATTTGGAAGATTCCGTGTTATTCCCTAAGGGCAGACAGATTTTGAATGCACATGTTCTGAAGTAAAACTACTTGACTACTTAACCTGCCTCACTGACTGTGTAAAAGAAGGCTACTCACTTCTTGAGAACATGGTCTTTGTTGCTAAAGCCCATGAGAACAGAGGCATAGACAGGCTAACTCAAGAACCCATAACAGCTCCCATCACTGGACAAGGTGTGAGTTAGTAAGGAGAAATGATCATCCCTCCCTCAGTTTCATGGACATGCCCCTTGAGTGACCTTGGGAAGGCTGAACCCAAAAGACATGTCTGAAAGGTCAGACAGACTCACAGGCTAGAGTGAAGAGTCAAGTAGGTGTGACCACAGTCTCATGGTGATAACCTGCATTCACAAGGCTGTGGGCAATCTCGTGAAATAGACAGGCACAATGTGTGTAAATCTTCTTCCCCTATTTTATCCACCATTATCTTGTAGCAAGACCGAGTGATAAAAGTACTTCTCCTTTCCTCTCAAATCTGTACCTTTCCTTTCATGCCCACTGAGATAAACCCAGAACTAAGCCTGTAGTGCTAGAAGGTCCTGCTCAAGCTGATAGAAACTGTTGTCATTATGTGCTTGGTGTGTGTTCCCATTTACCCACCACTCACGTCCAAATGCCAGTATGGGAGTTTGTGTCACCACTTATTGACCCAGATCTTTTGCAAAACCTTCCTCCTCCTCTTCTTTTGTGCCAAAACCCCTCCAAAATCAGATTCATGATATGACCATTCAAACACTTACACTAGCTCAGGGCACAGGATGGCCAGGGCTGGAGCTCACGCTGCTGGGAGAGGGCAGACAATGGTGTCAGTCTCTTAACTAGTATTGCTGAAGAAATGTCACTTAGCAGATGCCCAAAGCCTCCTTGGGAACAGCCAGGACATTCTCTTAGATTGCTTATCATATGAAATCTGAAAGGGCTGAAAGAGATCATGGCCAACATTAAAGCTCCTTTACTAAAGAGTCACTTACACTTCTTGCAAAACCATTTAATGCTGCTAGAAGCTCAGTAACTGATGCTGTAGATGCTCATTATTGCTGGATGAAAAAATGACATGGAAAGAGACTGTAGTCAGTGTGTGACTGTTTGTCAGTGTTTTTTCACTCTCTGGCACTAGGTGTAAGAGGAGAATGAATCCCCAGGGCAGGTTAGGAGAGAAGGAACCTTTGTCCTCAAAACGCTCTCATTATAAACTCTTACAAACGTGAACTGGAATACATAATTCAGGGGATGTAAAGCCTGATGTATAACCCTGGATGTAAAGTCTCAGGAGGAGAATGGGGGGAAGGCAATTTCACAGTGCCCTTCTCTGTCCTTTTGTACCTGACTACTGCGCAGGAGAGAAGAACCACAGGAAAAAATGATGTTGAGGACAGGCAGGGTTGTAGGACTAGCTGGGTTCATGCCACCTTGTGCAGAGCAGCACAGATGAGCAATCTGAGGAGGGGGTGATGGAAACTAGAGGAAATTAAAGGAAAATAAATGCAGAACAGATGTCAGAAAGCACATTTTCCTTTGGAGAATAATAAAGGCATGTGGTGGCCTTCCAGACAAGGTTACTAGGGCAGGAATAACAAGGCCATTTCATAAACAATTAGCTGCTCTTCAGGGTGAAAGTGAAATGCTAGCAAAGACCAAGTTGTACAGCTGACACAGAAACAAAGAATATACTCTTTCCCTTCCTTTGCACAAGGGCCATTTCCCTTTTAACACTCTTGTTTTCAGAGTTACGGTTTCATTGCAAGAACTCACTGATAAACCTCAATCCCTCTCTCCTTTAAGGCCATCAGGAAGAAGCTGTTTAGTGTCTGCTCTGATAGTTAGACGTAGCAGAGGGGGTGGTGTGAGTGTGTGTGTGTGTGTGTGTGTGTGTGTGTGTGTGACCCCAAATATATGTGTGTGATGTGAACTCTTCTCTGTCAGGAACAGAAGACCACCAACACATTTGACCCACGGTCAGTCAATAACCACGTTCCAGTTGGTAATAACTTCAAGTTCTTTGTGATCCTGAACTGTGATTGAAAGGGTACTAAATGGAGCTGCTTAACGGAGAGGGTCTCTCAGGCTGAAATGAGGCTTTACGTACATAACTGACAAACTTCGGTATTATTAAAATTCCTTCAGAAAAACACTGTAGTTCAAGTACCTAAAAATCTATCTAGCACCTTGTTGTGTCATTTACTAGCTCACCTAAAATTTTTACAGCCTGTTTTGGTAATTCACTTGTAATACTAGCTAAACAACCTTTTCATTGCTGATATGGAAGTAGTTCAGACAGGAAGGAGGAATGTGAAATTACAACAAACACAAAAAGAAGACACTGAAGTGCTTCCTTTTATTTTCAGCTTAAGGATGTGATCAGTAAATTATTAAACACTTGCTATTACTATTGCAGCTAAGAATGACAGTGAGTACTAGACTCTTCTGCAAAAATCAGAGCTAAAATACAGGTTTTCATGGTGCTAAGCTTACAAGCATCCAGCAAGCTTCAATAAAATCTAAATATCTCTATTTCCATTGTGGATCATCTCATGTGCCCTATGTCAACCTCTGCTGGTTATCAATTAGAATACTTTTTACACTCCAGAAGCAGGTATCAAAGAGTTGCAGAACAAGCTGAGTTGGAAGGGACCCAAAAAGATCATTGAGTCCAACTCCTGGCCCTGCACTGGACCATTTTTAAAAGCTACTTGCTTGAAAAACCCATTCCCTTTTTATTGCAAGAAAATAAGGGTTGTAAGGACAAAGCAGGAAAAAAAGAGAGAAGGCAAAATCCATTCTTCTTACTTTGTCATTTTTTCTTGGACTGGTTTGTTTTCAAGTCAAATTTGAAAAAACTCCATCATTTTCAGCAAAATTTTAAAAAATCTACATTCACCTTTGTTTTTTCCTTTTTTTTTCATTCAAAAAATAATATTCAATTAAAATGAAGTCATTTCCTAGAAATACATTTTTATCAAAGCTAGAGAAAAGAACTAATTTAATTTATATGCAAAAGGGAAGAAAACCCAGAACTTGGATATCCCTCAGAGCCTGAGGCTACCGAAAACTAGGGGAGGGTTTGGGTTGGAAGCTTTCAGCTTGGCTAACAACTTTCCTTAGGATTTACTGTGAGGCCAATCCTGGATGGATAGGGGTTTGATGTTTGAAAAATTGAAAATTACATAAAAGAACTCAGCTACACTTTGGAAAAGAGATGGTAACTTGGGATGGCCTAAACAGAAGCAGAACAACAGAACACTGAACACTTTTCTTCTTACATGTTTTCAACCTAACCCTTATCAGCCTCATTTTAGCAATTGTGATTTACTTGTGAGCCCTTGTCCTTTGCAAAGGTCTGAGTTTTGGAAGAGGCTCCTTCTTGCTGAGCACTTGCTAGAAGCTTTCCTGCTCTGCTCAGATGAAGACTCCCTACCCTCTCTCCAGTCAAACCAGGGGCACTACTGGAGACATTACAAGCATCACTGCTTGCAACTAAAAGCAGATTACTCTACAAACATTTTACCTGGTAGATCACTATAGACAGTTGCCCTTGGGGCAGTAGAAAAGAGAAACAGCTGGAGGGTGGGCTGGAAAGGAATATTTCCAGACACAGATTTACTGGGAAGGGGAAAGGAGATATGGCCCTCACCATCTGGGTATATGTACGTCAGGCTGGAGGACGTGTTTCTGGAGGGATGCTGAGAAAGAGCTTAGAGCATGGTTGAGATAAGACAAGAATGTAGTAAAGAAGGCCAGAAATGTGGATTGAATGCGCTGGCATGACATGACTTGCACAGAAGGAGCCATGTGTAGGCAAATTAAGTGATGACACTGCTGGCAAGTAAAAAAATCTGTTACAAGTGATGAAAGTGGAAAATCAGCTTAAAGCATATAGGGCTGTGAAACCACTTGCAAACCATATCAGTTACAAGAAGGATTCATGGATTTACAGCAAGTAACTTATCAGGCAGCAAGTCCATTTAGATTTAAGCAAATAAACTGGGTACAAATATAGAATGTAATGAAACTTACACAAATGAACCCATGAGTGCCAGTATCGGCAACTCATTTTATTCAGAATGACAGGAAATCATTTAAGGTGAAGAGAATTTACAAGGAAGGAAAAGACAAGATTAAGTTTAAAGAAGGATCCGTATTATCCTAGTCTTTTTGTGAATGCTCACCCTTCTAAAATCGCCTTCATACGTTTTGGGACAGTTTCACTGAAAATCAGCACAGCTTTTGCTTCTTCTATCCACCTGACAGCCAACACGGATTACTGGTCTAAACACTAAGAATGTAAATCTTACACTTTTACACAATTGCAACTTGAGCTTTTCAGAAGCTCACCCATTGTGAAAGCGGCTTTCTTTCCACATTATTTCAACTGTGAGTTCTCATTGTGCCTCCAATATTCTCAGTCTCTAAGGCGCTTTCAACTGCTCTGTATCTGGTGCAGAACTTACTACAGGAGACTTCATCTGTCAGTTCAAAGTCTCTCAACTCAATTCTTGGACCAGACAGTAAAAAATCACAAAGTACGTCCATGTAAAGTTTTCTTGGGTAGGAACCAAAATGTAGGAAGTTGCATAACACCCTTTGTGCTTTCATGTACCTTCTGAGTGTTTTACTTTGACAAGGAGCTTCTGTTTTCTTGATGTGAGTAAACGCTGACTGATTTGAAACCATGTAGTCAACTAATGGCTCTTGATAATTATAAACCTGATAGCTACCTAGAAGCAACATGGACACACAACTACAATTCTGTCTCACTCCAAGGAAAGCCCCATACAGTTCAAATTGGAGACTATAAATTTTGTGATGTGAAATGAAATAGAATTACAAATTATTTTATACAGGCAGTAGTACGTACGTTAAAAACATGATTCTTTTGCTTCTATTAATAAATGTTTGTAATTTAAAGCTCTTGGACATTTTTTCTCTTTTTTTTTTCCCAGAATATTTCACCCTACCTATCTGAATAGTGAATTCTAATGATTCTCATCAATGCCTTATCTACGAGGTCTGTATACAGCAAACATATTCTTTATAATAGTATTTTTTATATTACAAATCTCTGCGTCATTTTCTAAATACAGGTGTTTTCTTCTCTATAACCATTAGAACATTAAAAAATGGTTAGGATATGTGTATAAGACGGGACATGTTACAACATGTTCATACTAACAAGAAATATTGTGTAAAAAAATCAAGTTCTTGCCAAGAAAAGCTAATTTTTGTGGGGGCATTGGATCTGGGAATTTTATCTGAACAGTTTCATATAGCTAAAAACTTTTATTTACTTATAAATGCAATTTGAGTCTGCCTAGATGGGCCTGATGCTTTGTTACAAGACCTCTATTTGGAATAAGGAGGTTTTATCTTATTCATAATTCCTCTCAATAAAAATACCTGGATGGAGTGGATTTGATAAATTCAGCATGTTTGAGTGCACTTGAAAGAGGTCTGACAAATGCTCAATTTCTAGTTTTGTTTCTAAAGACTTCAATGAAACTCTACATATAAAAAAACCCTCATCTTCCTTACTACCAGTTCAGAGAAACATTAAATCACAGAAACACAAAACCTACTTCTGAGATTAAAAACCTAGAACTTGCTATTACCTTGCCATTAGAACAATGAGACACAGAAATTAAAATTAAAAAAAAAAAGAGAATATAATAAAATCCTACCAATTACATTCTTGTATATTCATCATCAATCTCACATAAACATCAAAGGAAGAATTAAAGCAAAAAGCCTATTGTTGGAAGAGATAAAAAAGTGAAAACTTTTCACATTCAAGAGAAGTATAATTTCTTTAACTGCTTTATACCTTCAAAATTTTTTTCTGAAAATTAGAAATTCTGAAATAAAAACCATTTCCCAAAATGTGCTACCAAACAGTGAAGTCAACTGTGTTGAAAACCTTGAGACTGCAAGCATCATCATGCCTCTGGCCAGCACGTTACCTTCCAAGTGCAGCAGCCATGAGCAAGCCAAGAGCAGCCGCTACAGTCCATGGATTCAGAGTTCACCAAGATCTGCCAGCATGAATCCCAAAAACATTCTGTCCTGAGAGACGTGGTTGAAAACGATGCTCTAAAAATGACAGAGTCCATGTAAAATCAGTGAATAGCTTGTATTAATGCTGACTGAATGAACAGGCTTTCCAAGAAACCACTTGGATAGATATCTTATCATTATTATGCAAGCCAAAATTAGGAACTAAAATCAGGAAAGTACAGTTTTATATTCCTGAAATTACATGGATAACATTTCAGGCAAGACATTCCTCAGGTAGTTAAAGGTTTAATAGAGATATATTAATAATATGTCATGATACCCTGGTCTTTTCTGAAATGACTACTTCCGTCTCCCGACAAAAGGTATTTAGAATTGGATATTTTTCTATGCAAATTTCTGCAAGAGGATGATTAAATGAGTGTATTCAGGTCATGTCTAACTCTTATGGCTTCTACTGAGTTAAAGTAATATTAGTAGTTAGAGTTTTGCATAATGGCTGTTGGATAAATCTCCCAATCAAGAGCCAAGAAGGTAGAATGGATTTTATTTGAATAACATACTGAAGGTAATAAAGACAAAATCAGCAGCTCCTGAAAGAGTATTTTCTTTGCAGAATTTCATTATAAACCATCACTTTCTACTTAGTTATTTGAGCTCAGCAACCTATGCTTTTGCAAGCATAAATTCTTTCAAATTTTTTGTGTGTTGGGTAATGCTTTCCAGGTTATTTCACCATTTTTCTTTTTCTTTACAAGGGGTTGATATTTAAAAAAAAAAAAAAGTAAAGTTAAAAACATCTGTTATTTTTCAGGGAAATCTCATTGTAATTTCACATATGATTTCCATATAATCTCATTCATCTCCAAGGACATTTTTAACTCTGTGCAATATCTGTCCTGGCCACATCAATGTTTGAGTTGCATTTTCTTTAATCCCTCTCATCTCCCTTCATTTACATTCTCATTGTATAGAAAAATACTCCATAAACTTTGAGACCACAGAAATCTGCAGATTTAAAGTCTCCCTGAAATATTGTTTCTGAGATGGAAATAACCATCAACCTCAGTAGTAGCCAGAGACCTTGGACACTATTTACTTCAGCTTTCTGGTTTGAACATATCATCAAACATCTACTCTTTGATGCAATATGAAATTGTTATGATGTGAGATAAATCAAAAAATTATCAATAAACAGTATGTTAAAGCAAAATGATGCTGAGTGGAATTACAATTATTTAGGATGTTACAATTGATAAAATGTTATAATGTGCTTAATACTGATTTAAAGTAGCTTTCTTGTTTTGAGGCCACTAATTCATAACATTTCTGTCACACGTGAAGAAAGGCCATTGAAATCAGTTTTCTGGAAATATTTTAGCAGTCATTCATCTGGTAGCTAAGAAATACTTCAAGCTTTTGCAAAAAACCCCCTTGTTTTCAATGGAGAATTAACGTTTATAGGGCTTGGAGAGGTGCCTCTCTTTCTTATTTTGTTTATTCATTCACTCCTGCTGTAGCCCCGAACCTGGTTTTTATATGAATATAGAAAAGAAATGAAGTTTTTTATGCACAACTATGGTCATGCAGCTCAAATTAATCTGTGTCTAGTTGCCTAACATCAGCTTTTCCTGGTATTCTGTAACGTGACAAATGTTAAATCTTTATTTTTCTTGTTTTACTGCTTCAGCATAACCTGGAAAAAGATGGTTTTCACACAGTAATTTCATCCAAGTGGGCATCCAGTATTTATCTCCCTTCATTGGCCATGTATGCAAATGCAGATCCACAACACCAAACAGTTGCGTAAGAGACCTCCAGACACAAAGTACCATCTTCAGTCAAAGTAAACTCTCGTAGCACTGACAGACTAACACCCAGACTGAGCAATTATAGCTCACATTGGGTAAGAATTTGGACCCTTCCTCTGCCATTGACAACCTGAAATATTAAGAAAATGGACGAGAGTAGACAACGCGCAGCAATCATAAAAATATCATCACTTTTACTTATTCAAACTTTGGATAATTTTAACTCCATGCCACACAAAATGTCCATTATGGAAAGTAATGGCTTTTATTCAAAACACAAATATAGACATGTGGAAGAAAATTCTGGTTTTTATGAAGCCAGGATCAAATATGGATGTTTTCATGAGAATGCAAGCCTCTCAAATAAAGTTGTCCTTACAACACTTTATATCTGAGGTGCTTTCCATGGTCACACTTTACAACAGCATATTCTGCTTCACAATGAAATGAAAGAAAGTTTAGAAACTGAGGCCGCAAAATTACATTAAATCTTATTTTAATGTCTGTGTCTGATATCATTGTTTTAGGAACCTGTAATAGTAATAAAGAATTTATTTGCATATACAATTTCTGTGACATGGTGTCCTTATTTTTCACCTCAGAGAACTTTTCTTCACTTTGTCTACTGTGTCTATTTTCTAAATGAAACAAAAAGAAAGTTTGGCCCTCCAAGTGCCTGAATCCAGCCAATGTCATCCCAGTTTAGGATCCAGTCCAGAACCTGTGAAGTATGGTAAATCTGACCATGAGATGCTAAGCTATTTCATTTCAGAAAGATCCTTGTCTCTGGAAGTGATTTAAGAGAATATGTCCGTCAAAATACAATTGGAGTAGCAACTACTTTCATATGAACTCGCTTCATTATCACTGAAATGGAACCACTTTTTCTTAAACTCATACTGTATGACATAAGACCTCAAACATATCAAAGCTTTCTATGACTTAAACAAAAAGTCCACAACTTTACAGAAAAGTTACAATAAAGAGAGTAATGAAATATTTTTCATATTACCAGATGTAGTAAATTTTACAAATATCTTCTTTTTTTGATCATATAAAATGTACCCTTTTGTATCTGGAGTAAACAATTTAACAGTTTTCCTTTCTTTGTGTGGCCTGGTTAAAAAAAGCTAAGCAGAAAAGTTTTCAGAAACACAGTGTGTAAAATTAAATGTAAGTTGTTCTTTAAGTCCAAGAAAATCTAAAATTAGCTTGTCATAATATACCCAAGGCATATTAGGTACCATAACCACTCTGCTTCATTTTCTCAGGTTTGGGGGTATACTGGGTAATCTCAAAGGTCAAAAATCTAATAACGTTGTCATGCCAATATTACCTTTTCCTGTATGGAAATCCTTAAAAGTATCCATGACTTTTATCTTCTGAAGGATGAATCAGTAGAGAATAGCTATTTGCCTTTCATCCTAATACATGAAGTGGGGGACCTCAAATCAAACCAGCCCACTGAAGATTTGAAACAGGACACTGTGAGTGCTAAAAGTTTGCTTGGATCCAAAAATAATTAAACTGATTCACTGAACAAAGATACCTTGAACAATATTAAATATGATATCAGGATCAGAAAGTCCCTGAGCCTGAAATTGTCAAAGGCGGGGAAAGTACCAGGGGAAAATAACAGTCTATGTAGCCCCAGTTCTTTTATTGCTCCTTAGGTATCTGGTTTTGGCATAGTCAGAGCTGAGGCACCTGAGTATATGGTATAAGTTATATGAGTAAAGTACTGCCGCCCACAAAAAAACCCACTTTAAACTGATACCTGACCTAGCACTGCAGGTACCCCTGCAGTACCTTTCCTCGGTAGCCCAGACCTGCAAAAAAACTTTGGACCATGTAGAATTCAGTTGTGAGCCAAGGAGCCACGTTTTTAAACTGTGCCTCTACCTTAAGACAGGATAAGTGATATGTCAACACATCTTTGTAAGGTGAGTGCAATGTTCTTGTCTTGCACTGTTTGTGCTATTCTGTTTATCACCTCCTTCACTGCCTGGAAATGAGTGTATGCCTGAACCAGCTTTTTCTGAATTTTATTTACTGAACTGATACTCCAAAGGCAGGAACCCATTCATACTTTGTTCCCTCCACAATCAGGAGAGGATTCACCTCTGCAGGGCAATCCATCCCTTCCCACTTCTCAGTAGTGACTTGTTGCTTATTCTGGATGCATGATATACTTGAATTTCTCTGTCCTTCTTACTCTTCTCTCATGGACTCTAATAATAACTCAGCAGATCTGAGTGGATTCCAACATCCTTTTAATATGATCCTCAGCCCTCTGTGTAAATATTTTTTTTTCTTTTTTTTCTTGAGGATATTAGGGCTGTGTGTGAAAGATCTAAACTCTGCCTGCCTTTTTGATTCCTGACATTTGCCTTTGACCTTCAGTTTGGTGGCTTTTTCAAATCTCTCATATGGTCTTACTGTGTCCTGCTGGATTGAGCCAAGATAGTTTCTTTCCTCCTCTGCGGCTGTAAGGCTGAGAGCACAATCAAAACTTTTACAGAAAGCAGCAATCATTTGCCACTACTGTTACACTCAATAACCAGCAATAAAACTGTGGGTCTTGCAATATCAGCAGCCCTCTCACTGCACAAAAATCTCCTGTCCTGACTGGTCTAAACCTGCTCAGTGTCAGGGCCTGGTGCATGCTGTCACAGGTGCAGAGTTTCAGAGAAAGAAAAAGGCTCTTCCCTTCCAGCTCCAGCTATGCAGACAGATACTGTTGTCAGTTTTTCTTTTGCTGTTCATGCACCTGCCATTCTTACTGTTCTTCATGTCCCTCACCAGACTGAACTCCAGGTGGGCTTTGGCATTTCTCATCCTATCCCTGAATATTTAGAGTGTCTGTGTATTCCTTCCAGGCCTCATAGCTCTGCTTCCATCTCATGTAGGTTTTCTTTCTATGTCCAAGTGTTTTCATGAGGACTTGTTTATCCATGCTGGCCTCCTGCCACCTTTGTCTGACTCCTTGCAGAGCCAGATGGACCTTTATTGAGCTTGGAGGAGGTGATCCTTGAAAATCAAAGAGGTTTCCCGGACACCTTCTTTCTCCATGACTGTCTCCCATGAGATTCTTCTAATCAGGTGGCCTGAGCAGGCCAAAATCTGTTTTCCTGAAGTCCAGAGATTTGTTGTGTTGGGGTTCTAAAGAGCATCTGGCATGCAACTAAAGAATTACCTTTTATTCTACTTCGGTTAAAAGAGTCTATGCCACGGTCTCTAAGACTGCTTTGCATTGTGAACCGAAGTGTTCAAAGCATGCTCCCAGTCTAGGCTAAAATGAGGACACAAGACAGAGCTTGAAGGCAGGGATGAATCTGATTTTTTTATCATTTAGGTCAGAGAGGTCAATGAATAATATGAGTGTCCCGGTTTGAGACAAATTCGGAGGAACGTCCAAAATGAAGGTCCTCTGAATGAAGGCAGGTTACAGCCAGCCCTCCCCCACCAGGTTAGGGAAAGAAATATTCCTCAGAGGAAAGTGAAGGAGGGAAGAAAAACCCTATTTATTTAACACATGGGACAAGAATAATGCTAAATAATAAAACCTCTCACTGTGGAGACAACTTGGTAAAATTCAAAGTCCTTCTGTAGGTGTGGCTGTTCTCTCTCCAGAGCGGGGGTGTGGCCCTCAGGCCGTGGCGTGGGCCTCCCTCCGGTGCTCGTGGTCCGGACCGGAGCAGAACAGTCCAAGGAAAGCTCTTGCCTCGGCTAGTGAGCCGGCTGAACAGCAAGGAATTGTAAAACTCTCTCTCCTGAGAAAAAGCCGAAAAGCGTGGGAAAAAAGGACGGGTGCTTCCTCCGCTCTTGCCGCCACAGAAGCACGCAGAGGAGTTAGAGTGGCCTTGAAGCACGGAACTGCTTTGAAAAGCTCATCTGGCTTTTTATTTTCTTTCTCTCACACCCAGTTTTAAAAGCACAGAAAGGCACAGGATTCATATCTGGGCATAGAGATACGGGATACAACATCATAAAGTCACCCCAAGAAAATGAGCTTTTTTCTTTGAAGTGTTTCTATTTCTTTTTTTTTTTCTATGAATCTTTAATGTGCAAAATAAATCAAAAACAAACAAACAAACAAAAAAACTAAGAAACATGTACAACTCAGGAAGAAGGCTCAAAAATTAATTTTCTCCTTTCTCACGTGCACTAAGCTGCAGCTTTATACACTTCTAATTTCCATGAACTATACAAAGGCCAGAAGAGTATTTCTGTCTCCTTCATCCCTATTTCAGGCAGGCAGAGCAATTGCAGGGCAATTTCTGCATCATTTCAGACCAACTGGCAAAGCTATACCCATTTAGCTCCCTCCTTCTTGTAAACCACATTCTTGGAATCCTGTACCTCTTGGTTCACTGCACAAGAACGTAAGTTCCACTTGTGACATCAGACCCCAGTACTTAAACACTGAAGTTCTTTAGGTACCCTTTGAATCCTACTGCATGATCTTAACATGTTTGATTATTCTGGCCAAAGTAACATGAACATCCCTAGAAAATACACCCAAGAAATGAAACTAAGATAAGAAAAGCTGCATGCAAGAATGGTACAGCCTTTGGTAACTTTATTGGAGCTCATTTATGCTGCTCTGGTGAGGCCCCAGCAGTTTGTAAAATCTTACAATCTGTTCATAAATACTAGGAAAATTTCCAAGCTCTTGTTGTATTAAGAGTGTTCAAATTGTAATGAGGATGAGTGAAAAAAAAATACTGTTTTCGTAAGAGTTTTCGTGAGAAATCTGGAATCTATTCTGGCCACCTCTCCAAAACACTTATACATTTGCTGAGCCTTATATTTATACCACAGCAAAACCCTATCCATAAAGTTTAGTGTAGCACTGGTTACCTTTGTCATTAGCCCCATCTGAATGAAAAGGATAACATCTTCTATCTAAAGAGATATTAATTTGTAATAAAGACTGAGTTCTAGTAGAGCAGTCTAGTAGAGGAAGTAGAGGGTAAAATCAGGTACTTGCAGAAAAATACCATTTGTATGAGTGCTTGAATCTCCATGAATTCTCATTTAATATCCTCCATCTCCCAAAAAAGCAAAGATAAAAAAGAAATATAGAAAGCATAGAGCCATCAGGAATGCTGAACAGTACTACTTTTAAAATAAGAGGTAGTGAATTTTCATCTGAAGAGATTATTTTAATTTTGAAAATTGACAATTTCTACTAAAGAACATTCCTGATACTTTTACTAGCAGAAAGGTAACATTTCTCCAAGTCTGATTTCTTGCATCTTTGAAATAAATGGTCTGGATAAAATGTGGACTAATAACCTAAAGCCTTCTCCAAAAAGTAGTTGCCTACATCATTTAGGTTGGTCTAAATATCCTGTGCAATAACATTCTGACTTGGGCATTCACCTGACAGAGATATCCAAGTTCCTGCCATCATTGATCTGATTGCTCCAAGCTACTTTATGAAAGGCAGTACCAGCATGAGCCATGTTTTGAGATAGGCTGTTGTTTATGTGCTGAATTCAGTAACATTAACATGGGCAAGTATGAGTAGCTCAGGACATAATCACCTAAAGTTGTACAGAATGGACATCGCCTGGCCATTTATTTCCACTTCCCCAAGCTGTCTTGCTAATATATTACACATTTGAACCAGACATGATACAATGGCCAATTGTCACTTTGAGTTTCAGTCTTCAATGTCTTTGAGAACCAACAGCCCACACAGGCCAAGCAAGAGCCCCTTGTTTTCCTCCCTCACTGCTGGATGGAGATCGTCTGCCCATCTCCAACAGACCTCAAGATCCAAAGGCCCTGCCATTTCAGGGTTTTCTTTTTGACAGTACTAAGCTAACTCAGGACTCCACTGATGAGCTAACATTCACATGTAGTATCAACTGCATCCCAAGATTAAACAATGCCTCAGCACTGATTTAAATGTTTTATATGAAAATAAAAATTAATGGCTTACTTTTACCCAGA
Organism: Machaerirhynchus nigripectus; assembly: GCA_013397975.1. Taxonomy (NCBI): domain Eukaryota; kingdom Metazoa; phylum Chordata; class Aves; order Passeriformes; family Dicruridae; genus Machaerirhynchus; species Machaerirhynchus nigripectus. The sequence continues at coordinate 340,713 of VZRQ01004989.1, forward strand.
GTCTTATACAGCCATGAAATTGTAGCAGGCTAAGATGAAGTGGCTTTAACTTTCGCAAGCCAACCCAAAAACCTTTATGCTTGGATACATGGCCTTGTCCCCAGCTGAATAACACCGAACCCAGTCGAAACTCATTTAGAGTTGAAAACAGTTGGCAGCTGGTTAAATGATGATGATTCTGATTGTCTATATAGATAATTCATGCAGTTTTATCTCAGTATAATTTACATCCCATTGTGTGTGCTTCACAGGATGGCATCAACTGTGAACTGTATTATTTATTGATACCATATGTTAATGCATAAAGGGATGGCCAAGCAAAGACTAATAAGGCTCATAAAATGTAAAAAAAAAATGTTGGTTAGAGAGGATTTTTGGCAACTTTCACAAACAGTTTCTCATGCTTGAGGAAAGACTGAACTTGTTCCCTGGAATAAAGAAATCTACCATATGCAGAGGCACAAGGTATGTTACACTGCAAAATTTCCCCATAAAACCTCCCTTGTGTTATAGGTACTGCAATAATCTCCAGAACAAGATGATGCTGAAAATAAAAAACCAAAACATTATTCGAGCTCCATCACAGGAATTTCTCAAACCAAATGTGGTCAGGATTGATTTTAAACATTTGTTTAGACTAAGCAACAAGAGTTCCCGTCTTCCTCTAAAAGCTCTCAAGGTTGTAAGGAATATTTAGCTCTCATTAAACATGCAGCACAGTTTCTAAGCTTTATGGTGGCAGTCATAATTGAAATAAAAACAAGGAGTTTTTGGAAATACTGAGCCAAAATCAATTCTGTGATTCTGTAAAATGCAAGTGCTGTGACATGTCAGCCGACATCTCTTTCCATTCAGTATCCAAATTCACCAACTTAAAGGCAGTTCAGCACTTGGAATTCAAAAGATTAAATTTTCACCACATATAATTATGAAATAGGATTTCATTACAGGTGGCCTTTCGCTTGGTGACATAGATGTTGATTACAAAAGAAGACAGGAAGTCTAACTGTTGTTCCATAAAACACTCCGAAATTCTTTATAGAAACTCAAACTTTAATCGTCACTAATCTAAATTTCAAACTCTGAAAATTCTCTTACAAGTTCCTATAAACAGATGTTACTTTTATTGCCTTGTAACTCCACCCATTCTCTGTCTTGTCTTCACATTCAAGCTGAACTCTGCAGTGATGTCTACATCCCACAGGCCAGACTGGAAGGACACTTGGGTGTAATGGCTCTTTATACTGCTATGCCTGACTTTCAAGTACCCACCTGCAAGAACTCAGTAATGCTGAGTTAGCCTTCAGGGACTAGAGGTCTCCTTTGTGAATGGCTGCTTCCACCCAAAGTAGACAAGTGCTCAGACTGGTTGGATGCAACTCCACAGAGAAACAGAAATACTAGATAAGCTCTTTCAAAAGCGTCCCAGAGAAGAAAGCTTAATACTGAAGTATATAGTGTACATATGGCAGATCCATGTATGGCTGTGGCCACTGCACCAACCATGTAACTTCTTACACTTCACTAAGGCCAGCTTCAGACAAATCTGCTCCTGCTTAAAAGATTTTGTCATCTGATGGTTTAACAGTGAACATGGTGGTGTTGCTGGGTGGTTGGTTGGATTTGATGATCTTAAAGGTCTTTTAAAACCTTAACAACTCTATGATTATATGACATATGAGATGTTACACAGCATAAGCAAGGACCTGTGTGGTTGACTGACTTTTTGCTCCAATATAAACTTGATTGTCATGGTAGTTCTGTAAGAGCTTCACAGGACCAGTCGGCAAAGGCATGGCACAGTTACTGGAACACACACGTTTCTGGATTGTGTCCTCTTAACTTTATAATCACAGTTTAGATTTCCACAGGGTGTGCAGGGAGAAGTAGAAGACTGGCACTTAGCAGAACTTCCATTTTAACAGAGCTTACATCAGTGGGATCCCTCTCATCCTGAAGATTGTTACACGGCATGTGAGACATTCATGGTGATGGGGGTGGCAAATTAATTAACATTTTGCCAATGAAATATGGTGTCTCCTATGTTCTGTGGGTTACAATGGTCCTACACCAATTAGTTGTACACAAATACATAAATGAATATATGTGTTATCAATGGGTATGTCCAAGGAAATATTTTTTGTGCTGGTTTCAGAATGATACCTTTCACACCTGCTAGTTGTCTTACTTGGCAAATGAAGGACAAGAAAATGCTAAAAAATTGCTAGTAAGATCAGGGTTTGTTATAGCATTTATTTGATTCTAACACTAGCAATGTTAACTTTCCATATTGATTTCTACATACATAAACATGCTTCCTAATTATTTCAGTTAGTTAATGTAGTGTTATAAGAGACGTTGAGGCACCAATTCTAGAAATACAGAAATCACATAAATGGCTTCTGATTTGGAGTGAACAGAAATCACTTCTCTCCTTCAAGAGAGTATAGAGAGTAACTTCTATTATATAACTAGCTCAACAGCTACTCCAGGATCAGATGGATTAATTCTATAAATGCACTTTTTCATTTATGTCGATACGTACACAAATTAAGCATGTTTAACAAGTGCACATGTTCAGAGACCTGGAAAATAACAATCTTTTGAGTCTGAGCAAATTTTGAATAGATCACTGAGCATGTCATAATGTCAATTATGTTAAATGTCAACATGCTGGTTTCAGATATGGATTTGCCACCCTGGTGTTTCTGAAAATACAACAAATAGTCAAGTCCTGGTATATGTGTAAGCATGGTCCACACTAAATGAGATGAATTAGCTACCAGCTGCAAAGATTAAGGTGCAGCTTTGATACAGGCTCAGATGTCAGCAGCAGAGTATGGTGGGGAGTTGCACTCTTTAAGGTCATGGCTTACATCTGGGCCATGAATCTCTAATAAAGACTGAGCTCCTCCACGTTCCTGCCCCAGTTTGAAAGAGATAGAAATGGAAGATCACTAGCATACAAAAGGGTCTTCAGACAAAATGCTGCCATCTTCACCTCTGAATTGCAAGATTTCCTGTTCAAGTTGTGCTTACTTGATACTGTAGCTGAGTTGTGCGTGTTAGTCACCTTACATTATGAATCATTTTACAAAAGCCATGACACTGATCCAGTTTGTCACAGGTGGTGCATATTTGGCCATGTCCCGTGCCTAATTCTGGAAGAATTTACAACAGATTAACTTGTCTAACACTTATGATCTAAAAAAGTAAAAACGGTGATTTATGAACTGCTTCATTCAAACTTAATTGCAACCACTGTGAAATACACCATTAATTAATTCAAACACAGCTGCACTTCTAGTTACCTACTTTAGATGACTGCAAAACCTAATACCTGCTCTGTGCTTTCACACAGTCTATATGTAGAAGTGGGACGGCAAGAATGGATTTTCCCAATATGTGAAAGAAGGTCATTTCTTCCCCCAGATCTTCCAAAGTCAGTGAACAGGGGGGAGAGAGCACGTGTGGGAAGAACAATTCAGTGAAAAGTTAGTGAGAAGAGGAAATAAAACAGTACTAAGTTCATTTTTGAACCAATACCAGCACATCTCTCTATTCCTCCCACATCTCCTGACCTTGTTTCCTCAGGGCACACACCTTCCTTTTTTGTCTTATTTCCAAGAGAAGATTCCTGTCCAGCCAAGCTGGTCTTCTCCCTCACCTGCTTGACTTCCAGCATTTAGGAATTGCCTGTTCTTGGGCCCTTAGGAGGTGCTGCTTAAAAAGTGACTAGCACTGATGGACCTCAGCACCTTCAAAAGTATTTTCCCAGGGGACCTTACTCACTAGTTCCCTGAGCAGCCTGAAAGCTACTCTCCTCATGTTCAGGATTTAAATATTGCTGCCACTTTTCCTCTTGTCAACCAAAATTTTAAACTCAATTGCTTTGTGGTCACTGTGGTCAAGATGGCCACCAATCTCCTCTTTCACTCACAAGACCCTCTCTCAACAAATCAAGGAGCCCAACTTTCGTAGTCAGCTCTCTTATTACCTGTACAATGAAGCAAGCAATCATCAGGTTTTTCAGGAATCTTCTGGCCTTTTTTGTGCCAGCAGTATGGTGTTCCCAGTTAACAACTGGCAAGCTGAAGTCTCCCATAAGAACATGGGCAGTTGATTTGGAGGTGTCCCTCAGCTCCTCAAAGAATAATTCATCAGTGTCATTGTTGCAGCAAGGTGATCTGTAGTAGATAGGTCCCACTGCCTATCGCTGGTCACACTGGTTTCCTCCTGGTACAGGTGGTGACCGGCTTCCAACTTCTGTTCAACACACCCTTGACTAGCTACTTGACAGGATTCCAAGTCCGCCTGGTTCTCCACTACAACAAACAGTCTTGAGACTGAGAACAACCAATCAATCTCTCACTCATTTTCTTGAATTTTCTATTCACTTCCTCCTGTAGCTCCTTCACCTAGTGGCACAGCTCATTCTTTTAGAAAATCAGTTTCACCAACTCCACTGACTAAACACCCACACTGTTAAACATGTCTTGAGCAGCTGTGAACTTTCTAGCACCAACTTCCTAAGACATTATAATTTTATCTAATGGACTGAGCAGCACATAATTAATACGAGGTTCTTCCCTAGTGTCAGCATTGATAAACTGTGGTGAGGTCTCTCCTGTCTGTCTCTCTTTTGGTCCTGGGTGCTTCCACCTATAGGACATGTATGTCAAGGGTCATTAAAAAACCAGATGAGTCAAATCTTAGCAAATGAATAGCATATTGATATTCCATAAAGAACAGATGGGTGAAATATTTAAAATGTTAGATACTATTATTATTTTTATTACACATCCACCATTACAGGACACTGTCTTTTTTAATAGTTTAATTTATTCAGGGAAGGGACAAACAGGGTTTACTTAGATACTCAGTTTGTCCCTACCACATATCCCCTAAAAACAATTTACTGAGTGTTAATTTCAAGTGACTTGCAAGAGAGAGGTAAATTAAATACCAACTTAATGGTAGGAAAATTTCCATACTGCCACTGTGTACCTTAGCAATGAATGCACACTTTTATGAGTAGAGAGGCTGACACTTTTAAGTCTAAGTTTAGAGAGGTAGCGTATTTCTCTTACAAAGTATGAGTTGATTTCTACTCTGGAAACAGACAGTTGGTTTCAGGAATAAATATCTATCACTTTCCACCATTACTAATTTTCAAGGGTATTGCTGCTCTTTTCATGGAGTTGAAGAGGATCTGACCTCTGTTGATCTCTGTGGTCCACTTTGAAGTGCATTGGTGGACAGTTATTACTGTTTACATGTATTTATATGGTTTGAGGGCTAAAGGGAAAGTAAGTCCTTTTAGTGCTAGGTGCTGTACAAATAAAAATGAAGGGTGGTCCGAGGAAGAGCCTTCAGCCCAGGAATGGCACCAGAATCTGATGTTCTGTACCATTTCTAAAAAGAGAAAATAAACTAATAATATTATTATAACAGTAGAACCATGCATATCTATTTAAGCTATTTACAGGCCTATTTCAGCAACAGTGAAGGAAAAGTTTCAAAGGCAAAAAGGCCAGGTAGAAACCCTGCCATGAAGGAAAGCCTATGTAAGTCATGTGCCAAATTTCTTGCTTATCTTCAGTATTTTTTCCCCACATCTCTACAGGAGTCGCATTGCTTCCCCAGGAGAGCTGCCACATCTGAAGTGAAATGTTGATACTGTTTAGCACTTGAGCCATCATACACATTATGCATGAACAAAAAGTTAGCAATAGAAGGCAATTAAAACTACAAAAAGATTTGAATTGGCAGAAAAGAATTAATCTTAGAGTCACATGTTGGAAACAGTACTTCTTTTCTCTGCCAGTGCTGGCTGTTTTCCCAAATTTTATTTTTACAACAATTTGTCCAGGCTGCTTTTGAAAGCTCCAAGTTATCAGAAAATTTGGCTCTTTTCAGAAACCTTAAACATTCTCAAGATTACCACAAATTTCAGAATTGCATTTTACATCATTTAACAGTATCTATCTCAATCTCAAGAACGGCGTTCCGTCTTTGGAGAAAAATCATGTGGACCTGCCTCCTTCTGTATAAGAGAGATCTGTCACCCTTTTTCCTCAGAGACCATTTGATGAAGTTAGGACAAACGGGAACAGGATCCAGCAGAGCAGGGATGTCTTCCATAATCACTCAGGCCATTTCCATGGGTGGCAGAGGATGAGCATCCTGGACTCATCCCAGAGCAGAAGAGTCCACAACTCCTCCAGGCCTTCCTGGAGCATTTGTTTTCCTGGAAGCTGGACTTGCAGAAGACACTTTCAAACCCTTCCTAAGTACCTGCTCTGCATCTTTGGACAGCTAAATGCCTTCAGAAAGTAATTAGAACTGTTAGTGTCCCTGTGTTCAACCCAACTGACTTCAGCTGTAATCAACAGTGAGAGAAGCACAGCCAGAAGACAATGGAACCCATCAAAGTAAATATCTACATTATCATGGAGAAAAGCCTGTGAATTTCCATAGATAGGCTGGAAAAACTGCAAAGATTTGAAGACTGATTTTCAGGTGTCTGGATCCAGTTAAGATGCCTCCATCTCAGCTCCCCACCAGTAAATCAGAGATGATATTCTATCCAACCTGTGAAGAAATCTCTGTACATATAATGCAATACTTTGCCACATAAAATGATATAGTTGATGCTATGTTGCTATGTGACTGTGCTGATGCAGGGTCACACATATAAATAATGATCCAAAGAGAAGACCAGCAGCTCCTGTAACTGCTGCTGAAACACTTTCTGTAACACTGTTGCTTGCCACAATGTGCACAAGATCGTGACAAAACATAGAACTCTTAAATGCCTCATCCCTGTCAAAACCATCATCCCTCCAGTGTCTGTTTTCACTTCATTATAAGAGTCAGCACAGCCCTGTCAGATGTCAAAGGATCTCACCTGAGTCTTCAACATGCAGGCATCAGCATCTCAGGCTGACCGTCCCCCAAACACGGCTGTCCTCTGCAATATGGGATTCATTAAGTGAGCTGTCCAAGTGGTCTGGAACACATTAAAGTAAAAGGAAACAATGCTGTACAATGAATTTTCATCCACTGAAATGTGTTACAGTGCTTATCAGGTATTTGTGTAAGCTGGCTCTATGGTAATATCAAGCTGATAACAATTTTCAGCTCCATTAACTGCTGTTAGGCAGCAAGAAAACCAGACATGCTGATAAAAGCAGCCACACAGGGACAAGGAATTCCTGGTTTAAAAAGGCAATTTACATGATAAGTGGATTGCTTCTGTTGAGCAGGTAAAATGACTGCTCTGGATATTGAAGCTTTCTTTTTACTCACCATTACTTTACCTGTAGGAGCATTGCCAGTGAAGGGCAACATTCCTCTCTTTTCCATTTCAAGGGAGCAGCTTACTGTGACTTATAATTTAAAAGTCCTGTTTATTTGTTCCTTTGTGTCTTGGAAAGAGGGAAATTTTGTAAGCAGTTCCTACTTCAAAGAGTTTAAAATTCAAGCTTATATATAGTACAGTGAGAGATCACATATAACAATGAGGTGTAAGTGGAAAAGGAAAGAATAAAGTCATATATACCAAGGGATAAATGCCTTCACAGTGTGACTCAATCATGCTTTTGGCTGGTTATCACAGACAACAAGCGTTGGGACAAAAATAAGGGCCCTATGATTAAGCCTTGTTAAAATCCCTTCTTGAAGACCTGATAGTAAAATATAGTCCTAAATGAGTAAGCTGTATGACTGGAAAAGCACAGATGTTTGTCTTCTGCAGGAGTAGGATAAGGAACAAAATAAATATGAATTAAATAAAACAACAAACATAAAGATATCACATAACCTTTCATGTGGATGCATCAGTTTTAACATCACCGGCCAGATGATGACAGAAATATCCATTTATGTGAGTAGGGTAATCACTGTCTGTATGGTTACACAAAAGAGCATCTCCCAACAGAAGGTCAAAAGACCTTTAAGATCCTATATTTGCCTGAGATATGGCAGACCTAGTTTCAAATCCTAGGTCTCAAGAGACAGATGTTAAGGTCTTCACTTGACCATGAAAGTTCTGAGGGATCGTTCTGAATGGAAATGGGAATTCACAAGAAAAACATTTTTCCCATGGGACTGTGCAGGTCTTGGTTTTCACTATTATCACTGCGGAAAGAATGGAAGGTGACAAAATATACTAAGCTAGGTAAAAAGACTGGTGAAGAGTTATGGAAGGCTGAAACGAGACTCCATGCAAGGGGTGAAAGAGTATGCTGAAAACACACTGTTGTCTAGGGAAATTCAGGCAAGTTTATTTACACAAATTGTAAAGGAGCAATGCTGGACACCCAATCTTCATTCTCTTCACCTGACTCATATGACTACTCACTCATCTTTGGATCAGCGTTACAGGTGAGGCAGGTACTTAATGACACATGGGTGAAGCCCAGCAGCTGGCATAGCTGTTATCAGGTATTCCTGGCTTCTCATTCTCACTGTCACCTTACAGGTATTGATAAATCATAAAGGACTTGTACAGCCAAGATAAGATATGAATTCCCAGTATGTGTCTCCGTCAGTTGCCAGTATTGGATGTCTAGCACACACAAAAGATGGTGTAAGGATATAATGATATTACCCAAAAAATATTCACCAGACTTCAATTATTTACAGTTCATGAACTTTCTGAGTCAAAGGCAGCATCTCCGTACTGACTATGCCTTGGATTTTTCTGTCATGAATTTATCCACTCACCTTTTGAACCCATATAATTTTTTCTAATTACGGTGTTCTGCAGCACAGCCTTAACATCTCATTACTTAGAGAACTACCCACTTTTTTTCTAATCAATCATAGAATCATTAAGGTCAGAAAAGACCTTTAAGATCATCAAGTCCATCCATCAACCCAGTACCACCCTTGTGTTCGCCATTAAAATGTCTTCAGGTGCCATATCTGCATGTTTTGGGGTCACTTCCATAGTTTTCGAAAACTTTATTTTGGACCAGACTTCTACAAGTTTCATTCAATACCTTCTATTGATCATCTTGTGGGGGATCATTTCATATTGCCATTCTTCACATTTCATGATTTTATAGACTCCTCTGGGAAGTTTCCAAGCTGATGAATCTTAGTCTGCTTGTTTCTTCTAGAGCAGAATATCCCTATCTTTGACTATCTTTGGTGATTTCTGATGCCCTTTTTGTACCCTTTTGGTTTTTATTTGTTTTACTATCCCTATTTATCTAGTGAAATAGGGTGAAGGAATAAGAAATTATATTGTATATTCAAGATAAGAGCACATCATGCGTTTGTACAGAGGCACAATGATGTGTGCTTTGTTTCTTTATCCATCCAAAATAATCCTTAGACTTGATTTTCTGGTTTCACTACTGCTAAGAGTTTGTAAAATTGGTTGTAATAACTCCAGAATCTCATTTTTGCATGGCAATAGCAGTTCAAAGTTCTTCACTGGATGCATAAATACAAGATTGTTTTTCTCTTGTGCATCACTTTATATTACATGGAATTTCATCTGTCATTTCCTCATCCAGTAATTTAGCACCATCAGGTCCTTCTGTAACTCCTTGTAGCTGCCTTCATCAGCAACTCGTCATCTCTCAGGTCCTTACTGAACATACTGGCCAGGACGAGCCCTAACATAAGCCCTACCCAGAGCATATAACACAAGGCCCTTGATCAGCTGTAAGTGATACCAGAATCACACAGAATCACAGAATGGTTGGGGTTGGCAGGGATCTCTGACAATCACCAAGTGCAACCCCCATGCTAAAGCAGGCTCATCTAGAGCAGGTGACTGTAAACATAGACTTATATTTGCAGAAACATATCCTCAAATTTCCACACCACTAAAAGGCCTCAAAGTAAGCACATTTCCATTCTCACAGCACTAGCACTGCCTTGGAAATTCCCTAGAGAACCCTTAAAATGACAGATTTGTCTGTAGACAAAAAATATTTCTGTCAAATAAGGTAAAAATTTGTTCATTTTGACCCAAGAGAGATTTTTCTCTAGCTGTGAGAGTTAGAGCACTATACAGATGTGTTCTGAATAGATTCAAACATCATATTTCTGTATTCTATAGTAGATTCTTCCTAGCTGATTCTGTGGTGATTCCAGGTACCCTGTTCAGAGTCACCAGGCTTTTTCCTGGTTAAACATTTATGATTTAACAATGTTTAGCCAAATTTACCTATATCCTCATCCATTTCTATGATACTGTACCCTTCCCAGACAAATTGGATTTGGAAGTGATCCTTGCCATAAGGGGCAAAATCTGCATTAAGCATCATTAACTCTAATACTCCTAATAAAATTTAATATGGAAAGAGGAAAGATTTGCAATCTGACTGTTGAATTCAAGTGCTCAAGTGTCATTACGGCACATGGCCCTTGCCTTTTAACAAGTCCCAGTCTTCAATTATTTCAGAAGTCATTCAAACATGAAAAAACAGATGAATTTTTATTCCCATTTCATTTGATGTTATGTAATGCTATTTTTCAATATACCTCAGCCAAAATTCTTCTAGCTTCAGTTAAATTGTACTAGAATCACATTTCTCTTACGAAAATGACTCACTATACAGTAAGCCTGAAACAAGTTGGATGGTTGTTAAAAGGGCAGAAGCCACAAAGTATTGCAGTCTTAAGATGTCTGGGGAATTTTAAACACCTTTCAATATCTAAGACAGACCCTGTTCAGGAATAATTGTCGCAAAGATAGTTGATGGATAATAAATTAATAAATGGATGATGAATGCAAGGTCTGCTGTAGACCTAGTGTTTGAACAAAGATGCATGTCCAGAACCAAAGCAAAGAAGGCTCAATGTCTGTCCTGTCACAGGGTGTTATCAAGAACACAGGGATGCAGAAAGTCTAGACCAGTCGTCCAGCTTTTATCCATGTATTAACCCCAAATATGTTGACATTTGGAACACAAAGACAGAACAAAATTTAACCTAACAGCTTAGTCATTGAAAATAAAACATCCAAATGAGGCTCTGAGTGTAGTATGATGGCAACAGAGATGTTGTTCAGCAATGGATTGAGACCACTCAAACAGAACATCCGTGTTCAGAGCGAGGCAAAAGTATATGCTCAAACTCATTTTAAAACCTTCTCAATTAGGCTATTACCCGTAAATAATTTCTTGTTTCAGATCTATGATAGGTAACTCACCACATTTGAAGCACTGGGATGATCTCTTGACACAGGCAGTGTTTAGCCTCTGCTATTTGAAGACATGATTCAAATATTTCCTACTGTAAGGCTTAATCTAAACAAATTCCATATACATTCTTTTAACTGCAAAATTTTTTTTTGAAGATTAGCCATCCACACAAATCTCAAAGTGCCCCACCTTGTCCTATAGTGGTTAACCTCCCATGTACCTGCAGTGAAGAAAAAAAACCTTTGCAAACTACAGAAAAGTAACTGTCTCCACTACATGGGCACGTGGTAAGAGGTATCACGTACATTAAATACCACTAGTAACACATGTGATAAGGTGTCCCACCCAGGAGTTCTCATCAGTCTATATTGGTGGTTTCCAAATCGTGATCTATGAGCCAAATTTTGATCTATGCGGGATGAGTGGTTCATCAGTTGTAAGTGACCCACACCCGGCCCAGGAAGCCATGCTGAGGAGCAGATGAATTCATGACAGTCTGCAGAGCTTCTCATAGACCCACAGAGTGTTATAAGTGCTGTCCCACACCACTGAATCTTTGTGTTTTTAAAGAAGTTTATGTTTTCTCCAGGCAACAGAAGGCTTACTGACATAAATACATAAAAGGCTGTATAAAACAAGCAGGGAGCCAACTGTTCTTCATCTGGTGTGGTCAGAGATAAAAAAAAAAGGTGGAAAGCAAGACTAACTATTAAAGAAAATTTTCTCTTGGCAAAGTTAATACTGGAATAAGCTGCCTGGGGAGACTGTAGACTCTCCACAACTGAAGTAGTTCATCACAGACTGGATAACATCTGTCAGAAATGGCTGATGCTGACACTAAGGAAGAGAGTAAGACTAAGAAGGATCTCAAGATATCTTACATCTCTGTCCACATCTTTAGACTGTTAAAAAAAATTATCAACCAACTGCTAAGTCTTTCAAGTAGTCTCCTTCCCTTTTCTATGAAAGAGAATATTCACCTGTGTCAGGGCAATACCTGATATTGGTAGGGTGGGTGGCGAGTGAATTGAGAACAGCCCTGTGGAGAAGTTCATGGGGGGACCTGTACATGACCTGGCAATGCGCTTTTGTGCAGCCAGAAAGCCAACCCTGTTGTGGGCTGCAGCAAAAGCAGCGTGGCCAGCAGGGCAAAGGAGGTGACTTTCTCCTTCTATACTGCTCTTGTGAGACCCCACCTGGAATGCTGCCTCCAGCTCTGCAGTCCTCAATATAAGAAAGACGTGGTCCTGTTGGAGCAGATCCAGAGGACTGTAAAGATTTTCAGGCAGCTACAGCACGTTTTCTATGAGGACAGGCTGAGAGTGCTGAGGCTGTTCAGCCTGGAGA
>VZRQ01004991.1:0-19211 GCA_013397975.1 Machaerirhynchus nigripectus
GGCGTTCGGGGCGATGATGGCGGAGCTGCGCGGGGCCCTGCGCTCCCACCTGCGCCGCCTGGCCCACGGACGGCCCGGAATGTTCTACCTGCTGGAGACCGGACAGGAGCCCTTCTTCGACAGGGTGAAGGTGGGAGCCGTTCCCGGATTGGGATGGACTGGGATGGATTGGGATGGACTGGGATGGGCGGCTCTGGGGGAGGGCTGAAGGTGGCGGGAACAGGGATGGTTTGGTTCCCTCAGCCCAGGAGCCACCTCGGCTCCCAGCACCAGAGATTGGGATCGGGCACTGAGGTTGGACAGGAGCCTTGGGATTGGGTCATAATGGAATCATGGCATGGTTTGGGTGGGAAGGGATTTTAAGGATCATCCAATTCCAACCCTTGTAGGCAGGGGCACCTCCCACTATCCCAGGCTGTTCCACCTGGCCTTGGGCACTTCCAGTGACCCAGGGGCAGCCAGAGCTTCTCTGGGAATTCTATCCCAGCCCCTCCCCACCCTCCCAGCCAGGAATTCTTCCCAGGATCCCATCTGAAACAACTCTGGTTTAGTTTGAAGTCCAACCATCCCCAGCACTGCCCAGGCCACCACTGCCCACGTCCCCAAGCGCCACCTCCACGTGGCTTTAAATCCCTCCGGGGCTGGCGACTCCACCCCTGCTCTGGGCAGCTCCTTCTCCTCCCTCCCGCCTTGTTCCCAGGAGAATGTTCCCGGGAGAATATTCCCAACCCAGCGCTGGTTTCTGTTGCAGGCCTTGCTGAAGGAGGAGGGGTTTGTGAGGACGGAACCCCTGAGCTTCTGCGGGGCGCAGCGCCGGGCCGGCGAGCGGCTGCTGGTCGTGGTCAGGAACGAGGACATCTCCTCCCACATCCACAGCGTGAGCCCCACCCCTCCTTTCCTTCTCCCAGCGCTGCTCTTTCATCCCAGCATCCATTAAAAAAGTTGGAGCAGCCCAGCTCGGAGCAGCGGGGTTGGGCTTCTCTCGTCCAGCCACGCCTTGGATGAAATTCCCGATTCCGGGGAATGTTCCATCCTTGTCACCATTCAGCTTTGGGGTTGGGATGTGGAGACAGGGGTGGGATGGGACGGGACGGGACGGGACGGGATGGGATGGGATGGGATCCATGGGCTCCATGGATTTGGGGTGGCACAACCCCCGCTGCCCCACAGGTGCCGGGCCTGCTGGAGCTGAAGCGCTGTCCCGCCGTGGTGTTCGCCGGAGTGGACGATCCCGAGGATGTGATGGGTGACACATTCCAGGAGCTGTTCCAGGCCGGAGGCTTCGTGGTGTCCGACGAGGAGCTGTTGGAGAGGGTGACCCTGGGTGAGTCTCGGGGCGTTCACTGACACTTCCCAAGTCTTTCTGTTGTTTCTGCTTCCAGTGGGGAATTCTTGCCCTCTCTATGACGTTTGGATCCCGTCAGGATAAAGGGTCCGGCTCAGGGGTCCCCAGAACATCCAAGGACAGTGGAGGGATGTGCCAGAGTGTTCATTGAGCTTGGAGAATCATGGAATGGTTTGGGTGGGAACAGACCCTAAGGATCATCCAGTCCATGGTCAGGGACACCTCCCACTATCCCAGGGTGCTCCAAGCCCCAATGTCCAACCTGGCCTTGGACACTTCCAGGGATCCAGGGGCAGCCACAGCTCCTCTGGGAATTCCATTCCAGCCCCTCCCCACTCTCCCAGCCAGGAGTTCCCAATATCCCATGAAAAAGGGAGGACAAAGGGGAGTCCTTGTTTCTGCCTTCAGCTCCTTCATGGGAAGGGGCAGAGAGACCTGAGCCAGCTCCTCGGGGAGATGTCCCACGAGGTGACAGGGACAGGAGCTGCACTCGTCCATCCAGATATCGGGGAAAAATCCCCACCAGGACATGATCCCAGTTCCCCACCCAGTGAAGTTTGAGCCTCTGTCCTTGAAGGGATTCAGAGCTCCCCTGGACAAAGCCCTGAGCACCCTTGGGTGGCCCAGCTCGGCCCGGTGGCCCCCAGCCGCCCTCCCCGCTTATCCCTGGCCCCGCTGTCCCCCCAGGCCAGCTGAAGGAGGTGGTGAAGGTGCTGGAGAAGCTGAACAGGAACGGGAGGTGGAAGTGGCTCCTGCACCACAGGGAGAGCAAGAAGCTCCGGGGAGACCTCAGGTAAGGGCTGTTCCCAGGAAATGGGGGATTTTTGGGGTGGAGCAGCAGGACTTGGGACTTGGAGAGCATCAGATGGCCCGGAATGTTGTCCTGGATGTGATCCTGGATGAGGCAGAGCTCTGGCAGCTCTCCCTGCTCCCTGCTGGGCTTCCATAAGGCCCTTTCCTCTCTCCCTGGCAGGGACGCCCTCAGGGAGTGCTGCGGGCTCCTGGAAAGGCCCAGATTTCCTTGGAGGAGCTGTACATTCCCAAAACTCTGAAAGCAAACTTCCCTCCCTTCCCACCAGCTCATCCCAACTCCTGACTCACCCCGGGGAGCTCAGGGCACCTTCCTGGGGCTCTGCCCCCTCTGCTGTTTCTTTTTGTGTCCCATCACATTTGGGGTTTGGGATTTGGGATTTGGGATGAGGAGCCCTGAGCTGGTGCTGAAGAGGGGGAATTGCTTCTCCAATTCCCACCATGGATGATTGAAGATGGAGCTGCTCCGGCGTGGGCTCGTCCACAGCTCTCCCTGGGAAGGGTGAAGTGAGAAAACTCCTGGGGTGGGATGAAGACACTTTGCAGGGAAAGGAGAAGCTGGGCATGCAGGAAGACCCGAGGCCATCCCCAGGACAGCCGGGCTCTGTCGTGACTTGGGAACACCAACACCACCTCTCCAGCATCCCCTCTTCCTTCTTCTCCCAGCTTTATATCCCAGGCATGATTCCCAGGGGCTGGAATATCGTGGGACAGGGGCAGTCGCCTGGCCTGGCCGTGGGGGGGTGGGTAAGGAGCAGCTTTGGCTTTTCCAAACATCCCAGAATTATCCACAGCTCCCAGCACAAATCCCAATCAGCACAAATCGGGATCAGCAGCTGCTGGGATGGAAATGAACCCAACCCCAGGCAAAACCTGGGAGCTGCCCGGAGCAAGGAGGGATTTGTCACTTGTGATCCATAGGGAGCAGCAAAAATCACCCACGAGGCTGGAAAAAAACCACCTGGCCGGGCAGATCCCACCCTCCCTGCTCATTCCCCGGGAAGGGATGGAGAGGGATGAAGCCCCTGACCCCTCCCCGTGCCCCTCTCTCAGCAGGGACGATGCCAACGCCCAGAAGAAGCGGCTGCTGCTGAGGTGGTGCCAGGGAGCGGAGCTGGTGGAGCTGCTGCACTTCCACGGCTGCGATTCCGCGGCGGCTCCCGAGTCCCGGCATGTGCAGTGCCTGCTGGAGCTGCAGGCGCGGCACATCCGCGCCAGGTTCGCCGTGTATCTCACAGGTAAAGGCATCCGCACCCCTCCAGGTCTGAAACTGCCCTGGAAAGGGATGGAGGAGGGAGGAAAAAAATCCCTGTTTTCCTGCTGTTCCTGCGGGAATCGCTTGTTGGAGGGGTGGAAAGCAAATGGATTTTTGGAGGTTGCTGAATTCCAGCAGTTTTGGGGCCTGTGGGTGGCTTCACGCTCCAGTTCTGGCCTTGCTGGGATGAGGCTGTTGGCAAAGGACCAGAGCAACCACGGCAGGATTTAGGGATATTTCCCGCAGGTTTAGGAACAACCTCGTTAGTTTGAATTAATGGTCCTGCTGCTCCTCCCCTTGCAGAAAACCCCGGCGGCAGCAGCAGGGAGATCCTGGAAAGCAAAGGAATTCTTGTGGCTGACATCAACACCTTCCTCAGGACGGTGCAGAAAGTGGCTGCTCCGTTCAGAAGAAGCTACTGGTAAGGCAGGAAAGCTTGGGATCGATCCCAAAAAGCTGGGATCAGCTCCAGGGTTGTCTCTGGGATGGCCAGCAGGGAGCTCTGCTCCTGCAGCACAGCAGGGACCATCCCGAAGCGCTGGATCTGGGATCTGCCAGTACTCAGGGCTGACTCCTGAGCTGTATCCAGGAGAGCCACACTTGGCTCTGCTGGAAAACGGGAAAAACTCCAGGCCTGGCCCTGGGGAAGCCCTGCAGGAGGCTGGCACTGCCCGGAGGGAGCCGGGCACTGACCTGGCCCACGTCTCTGTTGCAGGTGACAAAGGGAAGCCACGAGGACACAGCTCCTCCCCAGGCCCTGGGGCACCAGTTTGGGCATCCCAGTCCTGTTGGGGACATCCCTGCCATCCATCCCAGTGGATCCCCACCATCCCAGTGGATCCCAGACGCTGCTGGGGGTGGGGGAAGGTCAGGTTTAGCTCTGTACATAAATCTTATTTAAAGGTGGGAAATGCAAATCCTCGGGGGATTCATTCCCTGCCACCCAGTCCCACATAGGAAAGGTTCTTGTTACGGTACAGGTAAATTATTGGAATGTTTTCAAGTCTTTAGTGCAGCTGCCATTGGAGCATTTGGAAAAGGAACTTCCCAAAGTTTACTTGAAGGTGAGGAGTGAGAAGAAATCCGTTCTCCGCGTGGTCGTTGCTGTTCAGGCCCACACTACATTTCAGCTCACCCCTGTTGCCTCCTGGTCCCAGTTCCCTGCTGGGACTCGGCGCATTCCAGCACGTGGAATTCTTGTAAATAGCAGGAAGCCAGGATGCAGGAACAGAATAAGCTCTTATTTATGGGGGCCAGGATGGAAACGCCGTGTCCGAGCCCCGTTCCCGACCCAGCTCCGTGGGGCAGGGGCGTCCCTTTAGTTTGTTTTTAAATCCAAGACTGCGAGGCCGTTCTGTACAGGATGACTTTGTAAAGAGTTTGATTAATAAAACCTCCAAAAAAATGAACTTTCACCCAGCTCTGCTTTCTGGAGAGGGGATCCTGCTCAGTATCCAGCTTTTCCCAGCATGGGAAAGGGAGGACAGGGGATTTTCTGGCTGGGAGAGAGGTTGGGAATCAGCAAGGAGTGAGCAAGAGCACGGTGGGCTCCTGGATGATGGATCCCATCCTCCTTCGCAGCAGGAAGGCTGGAATAACCAGAGGAATCACCAGAGCAATCACCAGGTTCCAGCAGGGAGGGACAAGGGAACCATTTAAGGATTTATGTTCCACCCGCACGGGGTCTGTCCTGGTTTGTGGGCGCTGCACGGGGGGAACTTGCTCATCCCCTGCTCTGGGCCCCGCCCCGGCCACACCAGGCGGGAAGGTGTTCCTGGAAGTGGCACCTCGGGAAGAGGAAGTGCCAAAAGCCCCGCCTGGGAGGAGGGAAAGGGGAAGTGCCGGGTGGGTTCAGCTCAGCTTTGGGACTGCGATAGGATCAAACCCAGTTCCTGAGTGGGACCAGCACCGGCTGAGGGGCGTCCCTGCCACTGAGCCACCCTGGAGAGCTGCTCCAAGGCTTTGCCTCAGTTTCCCTGGCCCTTGGCACCGCTGTGTCTGCCCAATCCAGCCAGGGAATCGGGAAGGATCGCTCTGGATTGGAATATCTCGTGTTGAGGATGCAGAGGAGCCCGAAGCAGGAATTATTTACTGCTGCTGCCATTCCCAGCTGTGGCACTGGGGTGGCTGCGGGGAACAGGGTTTGTGCCAGAGCACAGCTGCCCTGCCACAGGCAGCCAGAGCAGCACAGCCTGGGAAGAACAACCAAGGAACCAGGAAACGTTTTCCAGCAGGAAACCCTTTCCAGCAGGAAACGCTCCCGTCTCACCCCCGGCAGGCAGAGATCCCGTGGGATCTCAGCCCGGAGCTGCTGCTCCCAGAACTGAAGTGAATCAGACCAGAGCCCAGGACTGGTTTCCAGAATTTGGCTTTACTTCGCAGTACAGAAATCATTTGGAGCCTTCAGGAGACACGAGAAGCACAGGCTCTGTCATGCCGATACCGCAGCGCCGTTTGGTCCATCCGAGAAGCCGCCGGGGGACAGAAAATACTTCCACATCTTGCCTGCTCTGTAATTTGTTCTCTCGATTTTATTAAGATTAAAACACAAAGGAGCCTTAGGCACAGCTGTGTCCCAACCGATGTAAACAGGTTTAGAAGCTTAAGTGGAGGTTAAGTTCTGTGCCCAGAACGAAGCCAACATTTGCTGCTACAATAGGTGTGGGCTTTGTCCATGATACAACTTTGCCACAGAGTTAAGATTGATGGGAGACTTTAGGGATGCTGTCCACAATAATGGAGTGCTCAGTTTCTATTTTCCTTGATATCAGGTTTGAGTGACATCAGCGTCACATCTACGAGCTCACCAGAAGCACAGGATTGTGAAGGATGTTTTACAAATGATTAAAAAGACAAGGTAAGACACAGCTGTCAATGAGTTATTTCAAATCTGCACCCACGTCTACGTCTGCAAAAATAATAATAATGTAAGTTCAGTCTGCCTTTCGCTTACGAGGTTAGTCAGGGAATCAGTCAGGAATTTGCCAGATTCTGGACAGCAGCCCTACTAGGATGAAATAATTAACACATGATATCCAAAAAGGGAACATTACCAGTGCAGTACTCTTCAATCTCTCAGAGATGGGATTACAAAAGCAGGCCTTACAATATTGAATTTCGTACAGTGTTCATTAAGTTCCTTATATATTCATATTAGCCGATTTAAATTTCTCCTAATTAGAGACTCTCATTACTGCTGCTCCTCCTCCCCATAGATGTCGTTTTTCTTGCGTTTCATCTCCTCGAAGTCGAACTCTGATCCCATCATCCTCTTATAAATATCTTTGATGTCGTCGCACGTCGTCTCGAAGTGGGTGGTGGCGTCGTAGGTGCGCGAGATGAAGATCTGGAAGCAGAAGCAGCGTTGGAGCCCCGAGCAGGAGCCTCTCCCCTCCCAGCCCGGCTCAGCCCTCACTCACCTGGCTCTCAGTTCCCAGGTCAGTCGGTGCAAACAGGTCACTGATGCTCACAAACCTGGAAGAGGGAAAAAGAGGTTCAGGATGGGTCTAGAGCAGGAATGGTTCGGTCCAAGGGCATCGCTCGGCCCTGCGTGGAAGCGCTCAAGGTGCTGAGGAAACTCTCAACAGCTCTTGGCAGCCGAACAGCCCCAGATCTCTCCAGAGCAGGGGGCAGGGCTCGCTGAGGACTCACTTCTGCTCAATGGGCTCCAAGAGGTCCAAGGCCGGCTTGATCTCCTTCTCCGGGTCCGCGGTCTCCACGGTGGTGCTGGCGATGGCGATGTACTTGCCCTGCGCCGCCACGTTGTGAGCAGAGGAGATCATGCACACGTAGATATCTGGGGGGACAGGGCACAGCTGCATCCCAAAACCTCCTACGGCCTCATCCCAAAACCTGCCTGCGCCTCTTCCTGCTGCCCTGACACTTGGCACCCCCCGTAGAGAACCTGGAATGAGTCCCATCCTTGCCCTGTGTGCTCTCATCTCCTGGGTTGAGGGGCCTGGACACGGGAGATCTCCAAAGTTCTGTTTCCCATGGCTCTCACGGTTCCTAAAATCCAGTGGGATTCCCAGTGCTCTGTTCCAGGAGGAGGCAGCCCCTCCCCTCCTGCACACAGCCCTCACCCCCTCCCAGACACCCCACGCCCCTCACCCACCTCTCCAATCTGGGGCACTTCCTGCCGCAGGTTCCTCACAAAGTTTTCTGACCACAGGCTCCTCCCACCTCCCCCAACGCTGCTCTGCACTGAAGCTCAGCTTTGCTGGGGCCTAAAAATTCCTGGACGAGGCCATGAAGTGTCCATTTCCCTGCCTGAGCCACGCCTCACCCGCGGAGAGGCTGGGTAACGACCCCTGCCTCAGCCCCCGTGGTGAGAGCTGCTCTGCACACACCTGATTTCCGGTTGACCTGGTTCTGTGGAATGATGATCTGGCACGAGTTGGCATCGTTTGTGTTCTTGATGGGGTGGCTCAGGATGCAGATTACCCGGATCACCTGGCCCACCTTCGTCACGCGGTCCGACACGTAGCTGGGGTCGCAGATGAGCTGTTTGCAGCGAGCCACCTGAGCACAAACGTGGGAAAATCACCCAGTTGGCATCAAAAATGGTTTTTCCAGAAATAATTTACTATTTGATCAATCTGAAGCCTCCAGGCCGCTCACAGTTGGGCACATCAGTCTCTAGCATGGATTGTCACCTCTGCTCCCGGCCAGGACACGTCGTTCCCACCCCAAGGGACATGTTATCCCACCAGCAAGTGCTAAACTATCCTGTGAATGCAATCAGGAGCACATTCAGAGCTTCCAAGCAGCCTGCAGCATTCCCAGTTTTATCCGGCCAGGTGGAGGAGAAGCTGCGGGAAGGCCACGTGCCAGCTGTCAGAGCAGCTAAAAATGCCAAGGGCAGGGCTGGTTCCAGGTTAGACACAAGGAACAGCTCCCTTCCAGCTCAGCCAGCCTGATTTATTCACTGCCAGCCCACGGAGACTTCATCCCAACTCCTGGAGCACGGATGCTGGAATGAACTCCAGCCATCAGGACATTGCGTCTTCAGCGAGCTGGCACAGGGACAACAGCCCCAGACCAGCAGGTTTGGTCCTTGGGCTTAGAAAAGGTTTTTCTCTGTATTTTTTCTGATCAAACCCAAAAATGTGCATTTTGAGGGGCAGGGTGTGGGGTGGGGAGCAGGGAAGGATGGGAAGGGACCGTACCTCCCCCTCGGACTTGACCCCGACCACTTTGCCGTTCTCTATGACGATCTCCTCGATGGGCTTGTTGAGCATGTAGGTGCCTCCATAGATTGCACTGAGCCTGCAACAGGAGAGTCCCTTCAGCACCTCCGTGGCTGGATTGTAACAGCCCTTCCAGCCCCTGTTCCTCCTGGAGAAACCCCACCTCAGACTTAAACCTCCTCAAAATCCTCTGCTTGAACACAAGGGGTAAATACTCTGCCAGCAGGATCTCTGAGCAAATCCAGGGGTCAACAAGCCCAGGAAGAAGGAATCTCACATGGAGGAATCACCTCTTCATTAGGAAGTGAGAGAACCATTAAGGACCCCAGTATTGTTACGCAGCATCACATCCTGGAAGCTCAAGCACTGACTCCACACATCCAACATCCACACATGCACACATGCAACATCCAATATTCACACATCCAGCTCCACACATCCACACATGCAACATCCACACATGCACACATCCACCATCCACACATCCAACTCCACACACCCACACATCCACACATGCAACATGCAACATCCAATATNACATTCAACATCCACACATCCACACGTGCAACATCCACACATGCACACATGCAACATCCAGCATCCAATATCCACACATCCAACGTCCACCATCCACACATCCAGCTCCACACATGCANACTCCACACACCCACACATCCACACATGCAACATCCACACATGCACACATCCACCATCCAACATCCAATATCCACACATCCAGCTCCACACATCCACCATCCACACATCCACCATCCACACACGCAACATCCACACATCCACCATCCACACATCCACGCATCCACACATCCACGCATCCACCAATCCACCATCCAACCATCCACACATCCCACTCCACACACCCAACTCCACACACCCAACTCCACACCCCCCTAGAGGAAACCCCGAAAGCCCAGTGCTCACCTTGCAAATCCCTGGGGCAGCTCTCCGAGGCCATAGAGGGGGTACAGGTAGGGGCTTTTCCCGTATCGAGCCAGTGACTCGCTGTACAGCTTAATCCTGTTGATTGTTTCTTGGCAGGGTTGATCTAGATAGCTGGGAAGGACAGTTACACCATTTGGGATATTTCCCAAACCAGCACTTCCAGCAGAATACTCTGGAAAGCAAAACATTGACTTCCCGTGAAGTTTCCGTCCCCACCCTCCAGCTGCTCCTCGCAGTGCTTCCCTGGGAGTTCCCTGTCAGGAGCACTCGGTGTCACAAGTTTTCCTCAGGAACCCTCCAAGTTTAAAATAACCAATCAATCCCATCATGACCCCAAATCCTGGGATCTGGGGGAGCAACTGATCCCCACTTACTCGTCAGTCCTGTAGAGAGCGAGGGCATGGCCTGTGAAGTCAATGACATCTTGGCCCAGGTCAAACTTCTTGTACACATCCCTCATGGTGGTTTTCTTGGGATCCACACCCTCGAAGGTCCGCGGATCGTTCTCGTCGAAGTTGGCCACGTACACCAGGAATTTCCGGAACCGGCGCTTCTCAAACAAACCCATTAAGCCTAAAACCAAGGTTTAGTCAGGATTCAGCAGAACCTCAGTGGCTTTTGTGGCTTTTCCATTGCCACAGAGTATCAGCAGTGGGTAAGAAGCGCTGAGTGTTCAAACCTGGGATGGTTTGGGTGGGAAGGGACCTTAATGGTCATTAGTTCCAACCCCACAGCCAGGGACACCTTCCACTATCCCAGGGTGCTCCAAGCCCCATCCAACCTGGCCTTGGACACTTCCAGGGATCCAGGGGCAGACACAGCTTCTCTGGGAATTCCAGCCCAGCCCCTCCCCACCCTCTCAAGCAGGAATTCCTTCCCAATATCCCATCTAACCTCCTTCAGCTTAAGGCCATTCCCCTTTGTGCTGTCCCTCAAACCCCAAACACGAGGCTGCACAAGGCACCATTTATGCACTTCAATTCTCCACAAATTGCAGAAGCAAGACTGGACCTGCTGCAACGTGAGGGCAGAGGCAGCACCTCCACTCCTGCCAGGATGAGCCTCTTGGAGACCACACAGGGCCAAACTGAAGGAATTCCTGATTCCTTCATCAAACAGGAATATCTGCCATGAGGAAGGCTCAGACCCACAGATCTGGGGCCTTAATTGCAGGAGTCACTTTATCAGAGGTGCTGCTGAACACATCCCACGTCTGCAGCTACTGGAATGCCCTCTGGATCCTAATGGATTTCACCACACTATTACTAAGTTTTATTTGAAGAGTGACATTTAAGTAGGCAACAATTAAGGCTTGAGGTGCCGCATGTCAGAATTAGTCACTCCAATTTGCCTGCAATGTTTTTCACACACACAATTCCAATAAGGACCCGCCATCAAATATTTATGGCAGAGCTGGGAGCACGAGCCCCAAATGGAAGCTCTTGAGGAAGGAAAATCCTGCCAGGTTCTCACCAGAATCTCACAGAATAGGCAGCTTGGAAGCTTCAAGAAAACAGGGCTCAGGAAGCCCAAGGCTCACACTGCAAGTGGTGTTTGAAGTCAAAGAGGTGGAGGAGAACCCTGAGGATGCTCCTTAACACATGAGGAGCATCAAGAATATCCCAAGGGATGGGTTTTGCCTCTGTTTACGGGATTCAGAGGGAACAAATAAGGTGCAGCTACTCACTGGAGGCCAAAGCTTCTGCCTCAGTGGAAGGAACTTTGTAGATCTTTCCTCCCTTGTAGACGAAGCTCCCCTCGATCACCTTGAAGTCCAAGTAACGAGTGACTTCTGTGTAGAGCAGCATCTTTACCAACTGACCTGGAAGGGGGTTTGGCACAGTCAAACAAGGACACAGCAGCTCCCAAGGCAGTTCTTCCAACACGACAAACCCTTCCCCAGCAGCACCAACATTCAATTCCCAGATAAGCTGGGACTAAAACAACCAAGCCTCGGCTGGGATATATCAGTTCTTCCACTGCAGCAGCCCTGAGCCAGGCATTGCACAATCCATCCATCCCCTTGTGCTCCAGGATGAGATTCCAGCAGCCACTGGTTGGTTTAAGGCAAAGGTTAAAGTGCCCCTTCACTGACAGTGGGTTTGGTCTAGACCAGTCCCAGTACTAGAACACAGGGATTCAAGGATAAGGATTTGTAAGGAGTGACAGTGTCTGTCCCATTCCAGCACCCAGCACCAGCCCAGGCTGAGTTTACAAGGAATATTTGGGAGCTCAGGATCACTCACCATTAGCCATAAGGAATTTTGGAATGAGGTCCACGTTCCAGTCTCTTCCCCGCCCCATAGATTCTGGTGGAGTTCCCGGGAGATTAAACCTTTTGTAGAGCTTTGGAGAGAGAATACAGAACTTATTATAGCCCAGGAAATCTGTCTGGGTGTCATTTCTCCCACACATGTACACACTTTCCACCCCCACAGCTCCAGGCTGAACACAAGCTCTTCAGAGCCAGCTTTTGGCTGGAGTTTGAGCTCCAAGCTGAGTTTGGAACACACAAACACATCCAGTGAATTGTTACAGTAAAAAGCAGGCAGTGTAATTCTGCTCATCCAGGCTTTCTCCATCCAAGGCTAAAGGATATGGGAATTTAGGAACCTGACGAACTGTTCAACAGGACATTTCTTAGTCGAATTTACAAATCAGCTGAAGAGTTTTAATATCCAGCTGCAACAGCTCTGGAATGCTCCGTGCTCGGATCCCAGCTGGGAATTACAGCAAACAAGCACAATCTACCAACTACAAACACCCACAGTGGTGTCTCCCCCACTGTTATCTAATGAGGAGTGCCATAAAACTTCCTCACTCAAAGGAAACCCTTGGAGGAATTAATTTGAACCCACCCCAAGGTTAACTGGGAATAAATCCCCTTTATGTGCCTGGGAAGGACATAGTGGGTGGGTCTCTCCACACTTACATCTTCCAGGGGTGTAATGGATGCACTTTCCCCTCCATAGTACGAGTTACGATCCATGTGAAGGACTTTCTTCCCATTCACTGACATGATCCCGGAGAGGATGCATTCCTGCAGGAAGGAAAGGATGCAAGGGACAGGTCAGCTGCACTGGAGCCTCCTCCTTCCCATTTTTCCTAAGGAAGAGCATGTTCAGACAGCTCCACTTGCACAGCCCTCTGAAAACAAGCAGAGCAGTTGCTTCATTCCAGAATTCAGGCACCTCATTCCAGAATTCAAGCACTCCTTTATAAATTTACTGTCTGCTCTGGGCAAGCTACACAACCACCATCTATCATGACTTCCCAGAGAATTTTTTCGGAATTCCATGCATTTCAGTCAAAGGAAAATCTGTCCTCTAAGCCACCAGCTATCAGTTTAAGGACGTCCACAGAGAGGCAGCAGGAGCATGAAATCTTACCTGGACTTCAATCAGTCTCCTCAAAACCTCAATTATTAATATTTGCCACACTGGGACACTCATGAGAATCAACAGCTTCTCTCAGAGAGCAGCATAAAGAATAAATGAAGGCATTTGGGTGCTTTTCAGCTTTGCTTTCCTTGCTCTCTCCCCACTGAGACTCCCTGGAGCAGCAGATCAGCTGCTGTGTCTGAGTGCAGCACCAAGAGGCTGAGCCTCACCACAGAGCACACACAGCCTGCAGAACCAGCTCAGGGCTTGCACAACTAAATCCCCATTAAAACACGACTTTGCACCAGCTCTGGCATTCCCCAGCCAAAGAGCTTAACAAAAACTTGAATGTTTGCGTGCTTAGGACAGCTTATCTTGGAGGTTTTACTGATCTTGCTCTCCCTCAGCTCCCTCCAGCAGCAGGATTATGTCTGCACTGAGCTCTCATTCACCATCACGATCTCACTGGTAGGTCCTGGCCACATCTCACATTATGGGTGGAGCTTGGAGCAACCTCATTTAGTGGAAGGTGTCCCAACCACGGCAGGATGGCCTTTAAAGTCCCTTCCAACCCAAACCATTCCATGATTCTATGATCACCTTTCATTCAGTTTGTAAATCCCCATCCAGCTGCTGACAGATGCCACCACTGCACATCTGTTCATCCAGGCAGCCTGGCCCTCCTGCAGAGATCTGTGATTCCATGAGATCCTTCCTGTTTACTCCACAACCACCTCAGTCACAACTCTCCTCCTGTGTCACTTCCCCCTCCCGTGGAGCGCAGGAGGTTCATTTCCAACTCCAAACCGACCACTGCAGGTGTCAGTCAGGAAGACCACAAACACCAGGAGTTTCCCACTGTGCATTGTTTGTGTAAATCCTAACTCCAGTCAATCCTCGGTGTAAAGGAAGCTGTAAAATCAACTTCCCCAGCCAAGGCAGCTTTCAGGGGGTTGTTTCATGCTGAAGGTCAGACATCTGTAGGTGCAGGGATGGCTGGCAGGGATTGCTGGCTGAGGATTTGCTGCTCTGGTGCTTCCAGGTGGCAATGGAAAAACCTTCTCCATTGGGATAGCAAGGCACTGCTGGCCAGTCTGTCACCACCCACCAGGATGTCACCCATCTCCAGCCAACGAGCTGAGGAACAAAGCTGGAGCTGCCTCATGCACAGCAAGGACGCTGTGAATTCAATCCCTGAAGTCATGGAAGATTTCCAACACGGTGCTCACAAGGCATCATGATCACCACGTTGGTCCTGAGTAGTGAGCCACAGTGCTTGCCACAAAAGCTCTCCAGCTGCTCCTTCCAGCACTGTACCATCCTTCCAAGGATCCTACAAGGTCCCTCCTTTTTTACACATAGGCTGGAGCAAGCAGAGACCCTCCCAGCAGACACGGCTGCACCAAACCCTGTGTGAAGTCACTACTCAAAGCCTACAACACTGAGTAACCACAGGAGTGAAAGTGGCTGCAGGGTGTCTGCTACAGTGTTAATTATTAACCACACCCAGCCTTGGACTGTCACACCAAGGGCATCATCACCAACCAGTTAAATTCACAGAGCTCTGTGGTTGGACTCCTTGCTCTACCCTGTGATTTATCCCCCCTGGAACATCTCCCAAAAGCCTAGCTCACCAGCTCTGCCAGATGGTGGCACAGGACTGCAAGTGTCCATGCTGGAGCTGTGCCACGAGGAAGCCAACCAGGATTTCACAACTAAGTATCAAAAGGAGGGATGGAGCTACAGTAAAAGCAGCACAAGTTACATCCATTGGTCTGGATGTCAGCTGATTTCAGTTTCCCATTTAACTTCAAAGCACTCCTTGCTCTGTATTTCCCTGAAGAGTGAGCGTGCATCCCTTCTGCAGGTCACCTGCCCAAATTACCACCATGCCTTGGAGTGGAGAATCACCAGAAGATATGAGGCTTTAAGTACCTCTTCAATCTTCTTTCACACCCATTAAACACTGCTGTGGGGACTGAGGTGGAGCTGTTACACCGCTATTTAATCCAAGGCTCAGTGAACACGTCCCTTCCATCAGCCAGGCTCCTGCCAGGCCCCGGAGCGCTGAAATCCCGCACAGGCCTTTCAGGGCACTTCCCTCTGCAGCCATGATGGCCATAAAGCACACGGGCTGCACAATGGATTTATCCTCCCAGCTCAGCAATTCCTCTGGATGCCGTGCTGGCTGCATCCGCTGTGCCACGACCGGGAACCGCTTGATGTGTGATGGTGTCATTTGGGTCAGGGAGCGAGGAAAACAAACAGCCTGTGCTGATAAGGGGAGGGCTGGGAGCAGTTTAGAGTGCAAATAAAAAAGGGGAAGAGTCAGAGCTCACATCTGTGCATTTTTTGCTGTTTTATAAACGTCGCCACCACCAAACAGGAACAGGGAGTAGCTGCTGACAGCAGCACCAGGATGCAGCAAGGAGAGCTCCGGGTATCCAGCCGGGATCCAAAAGAGTCCCCATGCAAATTGCAGTCACGCTGCTACTACAATCCACTGCCTCAGCCAGTTCAGGTTACGAGGCTCCCAGGAGCTCTTTGTGCTGCTGAATGAATGACAGAGCAAGTCTGAGCGCGATCGATGTCGTCTGCAGCAACGCTCGGCCGCTGCAAATGGCCGGAGAACCGGGGAGGAACCAGCACTGGGAATGTGGAGACAGCACATCCAGTGTGAATCCATGAAAATAAAAATAAGGAGGAACTTGGAGGTATTGGTGTTTTCTTGCTTGCTTAAGACCATCAGCTCTTCCCTGACGTGCAGGAGCTGGTCATGACTAGACCTTGTGCATGCAGAAGCCTTGAGGAATGGAGGGAAGCAAGGAGGTTTCCATGGACTTTCTCCAAGTAGGGCAGCAGTTCAGAAAGGCTCAGACAGCCCGATGGAAACTCGAGCCAGCGCCGGTCCTGTAACGGCGCCGAGGGGAGGATTGGGCACTAAGCATTGAGCAAAATCCCTTCGGCTTCGGGAACGGGCTCTGGCACCACCAGGCTCTTTCTTCGAAAGGCAGGGCCGGGCTGTGGCCAGTGAGAGTCACAGAAGGGCTGGGCTTTGAAGGAACCACTGGAGATCTCTGGTCCAACCCCGTGCCAAGGCAGGGCCACCTGGAGCAGGTGACACAGGCAACTGCACCTCTCAACGCCTGACCCAAAGCTCTGCTCATCCTACAAACTGCAAAAACAACTCCTCACAGCGCTGGAACAATCCCCTCTGCTACCAGGGGATGATGCAAGGGACAGTGACGCTCCACTTGGTCCTCACAGTCACTCTGAGGCTCTTCAGGCAACGAGGCCTGGGCCTATGTGACCAAATATATCCTGAATCAATGAGTTGGGCTCCTCTGCTCCTACAGAAAGTGAATCTGTATCTTTGTGATGGATTTAAATAGCCTTAACACGGGGAAGCAGCTGGCAGGTAAGAAGCTTAGTTCACCCTGCAAAGAGTGAAACCTCAGCAGGAACAGAGCATTCACCTAGTGGGGCTGAACTGGAGGGTTTAATTACCCCCAAAATTCATGGAAAATAACTTTGTAGAAAAGCACAGAGGGCAGATAACAAAGCCTGTCACCAGGCACAAGACCCCGCTCCTGAATAACCCCATGAGGAAGTACCGAGCCACTTCCACACCAGAGAAGAGGAAATTATAGTGAACTAAAAGAGAGGTGTGAAAATACAACCACGAGTTCTCCAGCCTGTGATCACTGCACCAGATTAAAAACGAGTTTGTGCAGTAGGTCTGCAGAAAGATGATCCCTAATCTGCAACGCACGACGCACACGGCAGCCCTAAGCCCAGGACCTTAAAGCTATTAAGGCTCCAGCTGCCTGGAGAAGTCATTCCCACCAGGAATGAGGCAGCTGGAAGATCTACCAGCTCTCATGCAGCCAGACCCACCAGGGCCTTGCAAACACTGGCACTTCACCCTGACCCATGCAGGAGGGAGCAGGAAGAGCCATGGAGTTCATTACACCTGGTGGAAGTCTGAGGGGTTGTAGCAGCAGAAATTCAGGATTATTTTTCCCCCCAGAGCTGACACACCTCTATGAGCTGGCACTGCAACGGGGTCTCTGATCAGCACGCAGCAGGGAAAAGCTGAAATAGTTTGAGTGCCAGTAATCCCAGTCCTAAAGCTGCCTTAGTCCTTCATTACAGGTTGAGGAAGAGATTAACACCTGAAATATTCATGTTGCACTTCCAGATCCATCCCAGTGGAATTTACACATGCACTCACGGAGCAGTGGCCCCACGGACCCAGCCACAATGACCACTACAATGGATGTATTTGTGCTCTTTTACAAAGCTTCCAACAACTAATTCTTCCTCTTTAAACCAACGACTGAACTTTCCCTTTGGAAAGAGAAAAAAACCCCTTCAGATCAGCAGCAGAGACACAACCTCCGAGCTACAACAGGGGCCTGATGGGGCTCCAGCAACAGAATCCACTTGTGCCAGGACCAGCTTGGAGGAAGGGGTGGTTGCAAACATCACCAGAACTTCCATGACAGCTCCTCTGGAAAAGGAAAGGAATAACTGGATGTGTTTCCTGCTCCTTTTCCTCAGGAAGACTGACTGTGCCAGCACTGGTACCAAAGCTGGAGGAGCAACCTTCAAGCTTCATCTGACTGCAGGAGTCCTCTAGCCCAGCCTGACCCAGCTCCACTCCGACACCACTGGCCAGCCACAATGGTTGAGCCAACACGAGGAATTTTAGGATGGCTGCACCACCACCTCTGGTTTCCATTTTTTTCCACGTGAGCTGCTCAAAACAAGATGAAGTCCACCCTAATTGGTATTTCAGAGGGAAAGCCAGCACGCCAGAAGCAAAATACATGCTCCTGGATATTCCCAGGCTCTGCAGTTTGGTCAGCACACCTTAAAATAGGGCCCTAATTTATTCCTTTTAACTCAACTGCTGCTCATTAGCAGGAGCTTGTCTTAAAAGTGATTTCACAAGAGGCCTTTTGTCAAATTTACACTGGCATTTGTCAGTTTGAGATTAAGCCCCGTGTTCACCAACTTGATACCCTGCTCACACTAAAGCATAAATTAACATTTTAATGGAGCTCAGATCTATTGGAGGCCCCTTCACTACAAGCTCATTATATTTCACCTCCCCAAAAGTCCCTTTCCCTGCTTTGCTGAGCCAGGGGCAGGCTTTAGGACAGACTTCAGCTTTCCCTATCAAAGGGAAGAAGCTTTTTCCTCCTAAGCCATTCCTCCACCTCAAAGGCAGAGCCTTGAAAGGAATGAAAGCAACTGGGAAAGTTGGGTGTCCCCTCCAGCAGCAGCTGGGAAGATGCTCCCACACTTTACACATTTCCTTTGTGCCACGTTCCAGGTTAGTTACCCTTCTTCCCAAACCCAAAAGAGGGGGATGATAATCGAGCTCTGCCTTCAGTGGGGTCCTGTGTCAGCAGCCACGATGCCTCTGGCAGCCCTGTCAATCACAGCGCCCAAACCACAGGAGGAAACGCGTGGATTTCAATTTAATCACCACCACCAGGGGAAGTGGGGGAAATCCCTCCCGGCCAACCCCAAAGAGATCCCTTTGTCCAGCCACCTTTCCCCACTAACAGGAGGGAACAAAAGCAGGAAAGGCCGTTCCACAAGGAGGAAAACCTCTCCACCATATTGGATTTTCTTCTCCCCTTCTCCAAACAATGCCGCGTATTTGTAACCTGCAATCCGCCCTCCCGTGGCATCTCCCGGCCTCCAGGGATGCAGGAACCGGGAGAAAACCTCCTGCAAACCGCCCGGGCAGCGGCACTGCCATGTTTTTTTTCCCCAGGGCTGCCTGCATGCGGGCTGCATCCTCCACAATAGGACAAAGCCCCACCACGGCTCATCCCCCTCCCTCCGCCGCACCCCCATCAGCTGTCAGCTTTCCTTAGGGATCACCGGGATGCAGCGACATCGCAGGAAAGGTTTTTTTTTTTTTTGGGAAGGGGGGGATAAGGGAAATTTGACAGGCTCGCCAGCCTCCCATCCCCCTCCTGCTGCAGTCAGGGCTGGATGGAGCCGAAGGCTGCAAAGGCGGAGCGGGAATGGGGATGGAGAGGGGGGGGATAACCACGGCTGCCTCCACCCTGCACGGACCTGCAGCCACGTTAGGTTTGTGGTACGGGGGGGGCGGGGGAGAGATGTGCGAAAGGAAAAAAATAAGATAATAATTCAAAAAATAAATAAAAGGCAGTAAATCCCCGGCGGCGTTTTATTGTCCAAGTCTCCCCACGCCCTCCCTCCGCAAAACAACCGCATTTCCTGGGGCC
>VZRQ01004991.1:22068-38047 GCA_013397975.1 Machaerirhynchus nigripectus
CTCCAAAGGGGATACACGGCCACCAAGCCAGGAAAAGCCCAGAAGTGGTGGAGTCGCCATCCCTGGAGGCATTTCAAAGACACGTGGATGTGGCACTTGGGGACGTGGGTTAGTGGGACACGGCTGTGCTGGGGGAATGGTTGGACTCAGTGAGGGCTTTTCCGACCTCAGTGATTCCAAGATTCTATGGAAAAAGCCCAGATGTGATGAGCAATAGGTGCAGTCCCTCACCCTCAGTGTCATCCCAAGGAAACCTGGAGAGGCCACCTGGGCAGGAGTGTCCTGGTGTTTGGGTTTGGGGGAGGTGATGGTGCAACCACCGGAGAAAATCAGTTTTATTCCATTTTTGATGCTCTGGGGTCCCCAACAGCAGCAGGACCTGGAGCTGCAGGAGCAAATCCAGAGGGATCCATGGAGCTGCTCCAAGGGCTGGAGCCCCTCTGCTCTGGAGCCAGACTGGGAGAGCTGGGGGTGCTCACCTGGAGAGGAGAAGGCTCCAGGGAGAGCTCAGAGCCCCTTCCAGGGCCTAAAGGGGCTCCAGGAGAGCTGGAGAGGGACTGGGGACAAGGCCTGGAGGGACAGGACACAGGGAATGGCTTTCCACTGGAAAAGGGAGATTTGGGTGGGATTTTGGGAAGGAATTCCTGGTTGGGAGGGCGGGGAGGGGCTGGAATAGAATTCCCAGAGAAGCTGTGGCTGCCCCTGGATCCCTGGAAGTGTCGAAGGCCAGGCTGGATGGGGCTTGGAGCACTCTGGGATAGTGGAATGTGGAATCCCTGCCCATGGAATGGGATGATCCTTAGGGTCCCTTCCCACCCAAACCATTCCATGACTCCATGATTCTCTGCAGCTTCCAGACCAGGAGCATTTGCCCCAGTTCAAAGGCTGGAAAAGGTGGAGTGACAGCAACTCCAGAGCTTTGTGCTCCTGGGCTCTGCTCCAGCTCCACGTGGCCCAGAGCCCGGCTCCTGGGCTGCCTCCCTGGGGAGCCACGTGAGCCACTCCCACGGGAAGGTGATGGGAATGTGGGGGGATTCATTCCCACGGACACAAAAGTGTCCTGACGCCCTGCTCCTACCTTGGAGTGAGCAGCAGCAGCAAAACCAGCTGGAAAAATGGGAAGGGCTCTTCCCTGGGTGAATTTTGCAGGCATAAAGCTGAATCCACATTCCTTTTCCAACCCTCTAAATGAGGCACGTTCCCCTTTGTGTTTTGAGGTGTTTCCATGTTTTGAAGGGGCTTCCCTTTGGTGTTTCTGTGGATATTTGGAAACATTCCCACTGCTTCCTCTCGGACTCATCAGCTCCTTAGCTGGGATATTGGGAGGACCCGGCTATTCCATGGCTTATTAAAATTAGAAAAAGTGGGAATGAAGCAGCCCCTTGCATTTACTGCTGTAGGGAGGCCAGAGTTTGATTTATGGAAGGAGCCAGGATTTTTTAGAGGAATAAAACCACTTCCTCACCCATCCAGGGGCTGATCCCACCAAAATTCCTGCCCCAGGGATGGCAGGGTGGGAATTTCCCACTCCAACCCACCCATGGCTCAGGGAAAGCACGACTCAACTCATTCCCTTCCCGATTTTTAACATCTCCCAACCCCCCAGAAAAGCAGAATTCTATTCATTTTTAAGTCTTGGCATTACAAACAGACAAGGCCACGTCACTTTTTTGATGGAATTTTTATAATTCCAGCTGCATAAAGCCAACAGCTGCAGCTGCTCTTACCTTGCTGTGTATTCCAGGATTCCAAGAGATTTTTGGGTTTTAAAAGTTCATCAGTGCTGGGAGTTGCCCAGCATTCCAGCCAGGAATAACCAACACCTCCTTATTTTAGTCTGATCCAAAGACCCTCGATGTCCTCACAAGGTTGAGGTCCCACGATGGATTCCAGCAGGTTTTGGGATCAGCTCTGGGCTTGAGGAGTCTTTGTCCTACCCAAAGAGGTGGCAAATTAAAGCAATTTAAGGGATTAGTGGAGAGCAGGTCCACAAAGGGCTGGAAAATCAAAGATCCAGCTGGATCTTCTCCATCAGGATGTTCAGTGTGTGGAAATTCCCAGCAAAAGCCATGAGGATCCCTGGAAGAGGCACTTTCCTTCCTTGGATGGTTCTGTTTCAGGGAGCTGCACCCTCAGAGGTTTGGATGCGGCAGGAGCTGCACCAGAAGAGAAGCTCAGCCCTGGAATTTGGAAGTGAAAGAAGAAAATCAACTTACAGTGATGGAATGGGATAAAAACATGAATGGTTTGGGTGGGATGGGACCTTAAAGATCATCTCGTTCCAACAGGGACACCTCCCACTATCCCACGTTGCTCCAGCCTGGCCTTGGACACTTCCAGGGATGGGGCAGCCACAACTTTTTTGGAAAACCTGTGCCAGGGAAGAGCCCAGACCCATCACCTCCATTATCTTTGGAGATAATCATATTTCAAATATTTCTCCTAAATCTACTTCCCAAGTGCCAAGCTTGGCTCCTTCTGCTCAATTTTGGCTAAAAATCCCAACACTTTAATCAGGTGCTTCCCTAAATCTGAACCTCCTGAAGGGATAACCAAACGTACCACGTGGAAAAGGAGCAGGTTCCTCTTCTTCACGTGCTGACTTGTGTTCCCTGGAAAACCTGGATGACATCCGGCCTCCTGGCCAGCTGCTGTGCCAGCATTCCCGTGGCATCCGGAGCGTCCCGGAGCCCAGCACGGAGCAGGATCCGAGCGGCCTCCACCCTCTGCCCGGCGCTGGCCGCGTGCAAGGCTGGGGGGGACACAACAGGAGCTGGGGTCACCTCCTGGGCTTGGCCTCATCCTGCTTTGGATGGAAACAGGATTCCAAGTGGAAATAAACACAGGGAGGGTGGAAGATGGGTTTTCCCAGTCGGAACACCCGGTGTGGTCGTGGAATTATGGAGTGGTTTGGGTTGGGACGGAATCACAGAATTAAGTTTGGGATCATCGAGTCCAACATTAAAGATTACCCAGTTCCCCCCTCCTGCCATGGGCAGGGTCACCTTCCACTATCCCAGGCTGCTCCAAGCCCCATCCAGCCTGGCCTTGGACACTTCCAGGGATCCAGGTTCAGCCACAGCTTCTCTGGGAATTCTATCCCAGGGCCTCCCCACCCTCACTGTAAAAAAAAAAACCTTCCTTCCATCTAATCCAAATGAGGCATCCTGATCCCTCTGGATAATCCATGCAGGTGCCCGATGTGGATGAGAAGCTTCCCAAGGACGCAGTGACCCAAACCCAGGAAAGGAGGAGCCACGGGAAAAAACATGCCAGGGCTGGATAGGCTCGGCAGAGCTCGGATTCAGTCCCCGAGGGAGCCACGGCACCACTGAAACATGGCTTCAACCAGACCCCAGGGCTGGGAAACTTGCCAAATTTGGCAAATTTGAAACCATTTATCCTCCTTTTTTTTTAATTGGAATTGGTTTTTGGGAGATGCTGATGCAAGAGCTGCCTCAGCCTTTCCCGCTGGGAATGCCGACTCTCCGGCATCGCTATGGCAACTTGATTTACGTGCCAGCTCTCCGGTGGGATTTGCTCATCAGCCATTTCCAGGCTGTTTGCTAAGGAATTGAGGCTGGAGAGCTCAATCCTGGTGTTTGTCCATCCAACCTGCCTCCAACAGGCTCATTCCGGCCTAATTTGAGGGAGAGGAGGCAGTGTCTGAGCTCCTCGGGTGGAAAATAAGCAGGAAATTCCCAATTTGCATCTCTGTTCTTCCCCCAAAGGGAAAAGCCCCAGCAGAAATTCCAGCAAAATGAAAGGCAGGGAATGCAAAATGCCCCAAAAAACCCCTGGGATCATCAGTCACGCTGCTCCCAGAGCAAATGTATCCATGGATTTGGCATCTCTGAGGTTGGGATGTGCTTCTGAAAGCTCTTGGTGTCTCAGAAAGCTTGGAATTCTCACCAGAATGGAAAAACAGCTTGGAATTCTCACCAGAACGGCCCTTCCCATCCTTGGCCTGGACATCAGCGCCGAGGGCCAGCAGGGTCTGGATGGTGTGTCCGTGTCCTTCCTGTGGAACGTGGGATTTGGGATCAGCCCTGTGCTCTGAGCCATCCCTGACCTGGAATGGCACAGATTTGCTCTGTCCCGGCCAGATCCGGGGGTGCCGGGAGCTCCAGAGGATCCTGGAGCAGATGGAAGTCAGGGTCAGCTGCCTGTGGCAGGGAAGTTCGGATCCATGAGGCAGGAATTGCTCCAGCTGCTGTTATCCCATGGGAATTGACCAGAAAGGTACCATGAGGCAGCTTCCTGAAATCCCAGAATGGTTTGGGTTGGAAAAGACCTCAAATCCCATTCCAATCCCATTCCATGGGCAGGGACACCTTCCCTATCCCAGGCTGCTCCAAGCCCCGTCCAGCCTGGCCTTGGACACTTCCAGGGATCCAGGGGCAGCCACAGCTTCTCTGGGAATTCTATTCCAGGGCCTCCTCACCTTCCCAGCCAGGAATTCCTTCCCAAAATCCCATCCATCCCTGCCCTCTGGCAGTGGGAAGCCATTCCCTTTGTCCTGTCCCTCCAGGCCTTGTCCCAAATCCCTCTCCAGCTCTCCTGGAGCCCCTTTAGGCCCTGGAAGGGGCTCTGAGCTCTCCCCAGTTTTGAGTTTCAAATCCCTCCAAATCCCAGAGGACCTGCAGTTGCTTTTTCCAGGGTTATTCCAGCTCAGGGAGCAGAACCTGTTGCTGATCTGGGCTGTTGCTCATCCACCTCCCTCAGGCACCAGCATTTCCCAAAGGATTCCTCCAGGATTTGTGATGCCCTGGGAGAAGACCCA
Organism: Machaerirhynchus nigripectus; assembly: GCA_013397975.1. Lineage (NCBI taxonomy): Eukaryota > Metazoa > Chordata > Aves > Passeriformes > Dicruridae > Machaerirhynchus > Machaerirhynchus nigripectus. The sequence goes on from VZRQ01004991.1 coordinate 26,852, forward strand.
GCCACAGCCACGATCCACAGCATCCTCCCTCCTTCCTCCGCCAGGAGCCACTTCCAAATTCCACAGGGAAAAACCCACAGCACAGCCCCCACCTCCCTCCTCTCTGCACAGGCTTTTCCATAAATAAATCCCATTCTCCCTAAATAACACGCCTGATTTTGGAATTACACCCTCAGTGCCATGAATTAGTCTTTGTCCCGCGGCCTGAGAATGGAAGGATCTTATTTTTATTCCCCCTCCCCACCCCACCCACTCTTTTTCCCTATTCCCACAGGATTCCACAGCATATTCCCTGCTCCCAAGGCTCCCACTTCCCTGCAAAGCCATTTCCATGGCAAAGACGCCGAGCCGGGAACTGCTTTTGCTGCCACACAGCCTTGGCAGCAAACTGAACTGGGAAAAAATAATTTGATTTTCATGTGTTTATAAATGCAAGAGAATAAGAAAAAGAGGAGACAAACCCACGACCAAACGGGGCTGTAAATACCGAGTGACACCGAGCCCTGGGAAATGGGAGAATCCCATCCAACCATTCCCGTATCAGCCAAGAGCTGGGATTTTCTCCAAGGCACATTAAATTCCCCCCCCCAAGCCTCGCTGTTCAACGTACCCTTGGCAACCAGAAGGGCTTGGAACGAGGTTTCTGGGAGCAGGAGGCCGGGAAAATGGGAGAAAGGGCTCCTTTGTGGGAGCGGGCACACGGCACGGCTGGATCCCGCCGGAGCAGAACGCTGCTGCCAGCATTCCCAGGGAGTGGCACGGATGTTTTTCTAAGATCAGGGCACTGGGGTGAGGTTTTATTCCCACTACAAGGCTCAGAGTGCTGTTAAAATCCGGGAGGTTTAACATCCTGGGATCTGAGCAGGGACATTCCCGTGCTGCCAGCTGGATACCAGGAGGGATCCCGGTCATCAGGGAGGTTTTGGGATCTGCTCTGCATTCCCAGGGAGTGTTGCAGGACCCACAGCTCCGCTCCCCACACGGGCTGGGAGGAGGAGAAAGCTCCCATGGTTTTCACTGCCTGGAATTCTAAACAGCTCCAGTGTGAAGGACACAGATAAAAAGCCGGGAGCTGCCCCCACCTTCCCAGCTCTCCTTTCCCACACTGGGACATCTCCTGTCCCTCCCCTGCAGGCAGCAGGACACAAACATCGAATTCCTGGGGTGGGAAGGACCTCAAAGCCCCTCCAGTGCCACCCCTGCCATGGGCAGGGACACCTTCCCAATCCCAGGGTGCTCCAAGCCCTGTCCAGCCTGGCCTTGGACACTTCTGGGGATCCAGGTTCTCTGGGAATTCCAGCCCAGCCCCTCCCCACCCTCCCAACCAGCAATTCCTTCCCAAAATCCCACCCAAATCTCCCTTTTCCAGTGGGAAGCCATTCCCTGTGTCCTGTCCCTCCATGTCTTGTCCCCAGTCCCTCTCCAGCTCTCCTGGAGCCCCTTTAGGCCCTGGAAGGGGCTCTGAGCTCTCCCTGGAGCCTTCTCTTCTCCAGCTGAGCACCCCGAGCTCTCCCAGCCTGGCTCCAGAGCAGAGGGGCTCCAGCCCTTGGAGCAGCTCCGTGGATTCCTCTGGATTTGTTCCAGGTCCTGCTGCTGTTGGCCTCTGGGCTGGAATTTGCTATTCCAGGTGGGATCTCACCAGAGCAGAGGAGAGCAGGGGAGAATCCCACTCTCACCCTGCTGCCCACATTTCTTTTTATGCCTAAAAAACCAGGGAATGGGACCGCTCGGGAGCAGATGGACAGTGGCAGGGGGTGAGCCAGGAATGCAAATCCTCCCTGGTGGCAAACACCTGATCCAGCCTGGTTTAGGTGCTGAGGGAATTCGGGACCAGGGACAAACCTTGGCTGCGTAGTGCAGGGCTGGCAGCTGCAGGGACGTCGCTCTCCCGTTGACATCCACGCCCAGCTCGGACACCAGGAACTGGATGGATCCATCCTGGGCTGTCACAGCTGCCCTGTGCAGGGCCTGAGCACCCAGAGCATCCACAGCTGTAGGGCAGGCCTGGAATTAAGGAATATCATGGAAGTAACACTCATCCCAAAGGAGATCACCCTCCGGAGGCACCGGCGCTGCCAGGAAACCTCCCCGAGGTTTCCCACCTCTCCCACCTCCAGGGCCTGGAATGTGAGATTGAAGCCACGACAAAATTCCCAACACCTCTGGGAGGATCAGCCATGAGGGGCCCCAACCAGCTGGGATCATCCAGCAGTCAATCAATCAATAATCAATAAATTATTGATCACAGTGGTCTGGTTCCTGCTATGCACAATTGGCTCTAATGGCATTCCCTGGGGGAAATCAGGGATTGTTGGGAGACAGCAGAGGAGCAGCAGCTGCCAGGAGGGAGGGCAGAGAGGAGCTCTGGGTAACTCATGGATGGGTATTTCCATGTTATCCATGGCCACAGGAGCCTCCATGCTGAGTCCTGGCATTCCAAGAGCTGCTCTTGGCTCTGCCCCTGGAGCGCTGGGAATGTCCTGTCCCCTCCTGCCACTGCCTGGTGTCACCACCCCACTCCACCAGCTCTGGGGACATGTTTCCCAGAGAAGCTGTTGCTGCCCCTGGATCCTTGGGAGTGTCCAAGGCCAGGCTGGACGGGGCTTGGAGCAGCCTGGGATAGTGGGAGGTATCCCTGCCATGGCAGGGGTAGCACTGGATGGGCTCTGAGGTCTTTCCAATCCAAACCATTCCATGATTCCTGCCCCAGGAGCTGCTTCCTGATGACTCCACTCAGCAAAATCTCATCTCCACGGGGAATTCACCTTTTCACACAACTCCTCCCTTTCCAATCTGGGAATTTGCTTCCTTACACTCCAGTCGTGGTGAACACGGGGATGCCCTGTCCTGGCAGCTCTGGCTCAGCTCCTGGAGGAATTCCTGGTGATGAATTCCGGCACCCACCTGGTGTTTTTCCAGGAGCAGCCGGGCGATGCCGACGTGCCCGTTCTGGAGAGCGTCCATGAAGGGGGTGACTCCACAGCTGTCTCTGCTGTCGGGTTTATACTGGCACCTGGGAGAGGGGAAAAAACCAGGACAGCTCCAAAATCCTCATGGAAAGAGACTCTCAGCAGCTGGGATTGAACATGGAATATATAAAGCACATCCACAGACCATGGATAAACCTGTCCTGGTGTTTTAGGGCCTGGGGAATGATTTGTGGGGTTTTGTTTTTTTTGGGATCAGAGATTAGGTTCAGCTCTGTTGGGCTCTACAGATCATTTATAATTCCCTTTTTTCCTGACCAGAGGGTTTCCAGAAGGGACAAGGTGTGCACTGGAAGCAGAGAATGCTATTCCACTATTCCAGCTCCTCATGGAATGATGCACAAAATCAAGAGCCCACAAGTCTCATTCAGGTTAAACTTCAGTGAAATGAGAGACAACTGAATTAAAACTGAATTAAAACGAATTTAAATGGAATTTAAACGGAATTCGAACTGATTTCAAACTGATTTCAAACTGAATTCAAACTGAATTCAAACTGAATTTAAAACTGAATTTAAAACTGAATTTAAAACTGAATTTAAAACTGAATTTAAAACTGAATTTAAAACTGAATTTAAACGGAACTTAAACGGAATTTAAACGGAACTTAAACGGAATTTAAACGGAATTTAAACTGAAAGCCTGGCTTAAATCCCAGAGCTGTTTGTGCTGGGACAGGTTGGGATGAGCTGCAATTCCCAGGGAAAGCTGCTCCAGCTCCAATACTTCGGAAGGGAACAGAGCTGCTTGAAAGCCGCTTCCCAGCAATTTCCCAGGAGCCACAGCCTGGAAAGCAAGGATAAGCCCAGCCTAGGGAAGCTGCTCCCAGAATCCGTCTGGTTGTTGTCACACGGCCTCGGCCACATCGGAGGCACCGGGAATGAATCAGCAGGGGAAAAAAAAAAAAAATCCCAGGGCTGAGTTACATAACTGGGATTTGTCATATCCAAGAGGGAGCCCATCCCCAGGGAGTCCTTTGTCTCCAAGGTTTTCAGCCAGCTGGGAAAAACCTGGAGGCACGAGGAGGAGAAAGCCTCGGGATCAGGGCAGGGCGGCTTGTGCGGCTTCCCGAACGGAGTGGCACAAGCATCCTTTGTGTCCAAATCCTGGCAGGGAGTGGGAGGTGGGGGAGGAAAAGCTGGAAGGAGCCTGCTTACCGCTCCAGGAGCAGCTCCACGACCTGGGAACAGCCGTGCATCGCTGGGAAAAGACAGGAAAAACAAGGATCGTTGGTGTTTTCGTGGCGCTGGGGCCCCACAGCGAGGCACGCTCGGGTTTCTGATCCCTTTGGGATGAGGGAAGGGGCTCCGAGGGGTTTGGGATTCAGGGATTTTGACGTGGGTTTCGTGGTGTGATTAAAAAAAGGCTTCCCTGCCCCTGATCCCAAAGGGAAATGTGAGGGAAAGCAGGGAAAAGATACAGGATGGACACTGTCTGCCTCGTGGGAGAGCAGACGCAGAACTCAGCTGAAACCAAAAGGGTTTTTCCCAATGATTTGTTCATTCCCGAACCGGAATCTGGGAGAAGCAAAGGGAACACAAAGCAGGGAGCTGGGGACATGCTAGATAACATTCCCAGCCCTCCTCAGCCGCTCCCATCTCATCATCATCCCCTGTCTCAGAGGGAAAACAACAACAGAGGGGGAGGATTTGAACCCGGGGCACGGAAATAATCCTTTTTTTTCCCTGATTTGGGGAGGATTTGAACCCGGGGCATGGAAATATTCCCTTTTTTCCTCTGATTTTTTTAAACTTTTTTCACTTTGCACAACCTTGATCCAGCTTTTTTTTCCCCTTGCAGGTTGTTTTGGAAAACAAANAGAAATACTCCCTTTTTTCCCTGATTTGGGGAGGATTTGAACCCGGGGCACGGAAATAATCCTTTTTTTTCCCTGATTTGGGGAGGATTTGAACCCGGGGCATGGAAATATTCCCTTTTTTCCTCTGATTTTTTTAAACTTTTTTCACTTTGCACAACCTTGATCCAGCTTTTTTTTCCCCTTGCAGGTTGTTTTGGAAAACAAATGGAATATATTTCAAGAGAAAAATAATATTAAACCAAGCTGCTCCATCAGGGGATGGAAAAAGGGTTCCTGGGAAATGTGTGTTCCCAGGAAGAGCTTTCAGCCAGAATTCCAGTGAAGGATTCCCAGATCCTGTCTCTTTATTCCTGTTCCCTGCCTGTTCTTCACCTGAGCTGATGGAAACACAGGCAGAGCCATGCTGGGAAAGGGATTTTTGGAAGTCATGGGAAGAAAAATCCCTCCAAGCAACACAATTCCATCTTTTATCAGGAACAGAGAAGCGGGAAAGTCGATCCACTGTTGCAGGAATTTAAATGGAATTTAAACAGAATTCAAATGGAATTCAAACGGAATTCAAACGGAATTCAAACTGAAAGCCTGGCTTAAATCCCAGAGCTGTTTGTGCTGGGACAGGTTGGGATGAGCTGCAATTCCCAGGGAAAGCTGCTCCAGCTCCAATACTTCGGAAGGGAACAGAGCTGCTTGAAAGCCGCTTCCCAGCAATTTCCCAGGAGCCACAGCCTGGAAAGCAAGGGAAAAAACCTCCTCCCAGCTTTCTTCCCTCGGGATACAGATCGAGGAAGCAACAAAGCTGAAGGAATCAACCCTTATTAATATAAAAACTAATTGCAGGAGGGAGAAAATGAGGCTTTGTGAATCCAGGGATAACGTGCCGGGAAGGCAGCTGGCCTGGGCAGGGGTTAATGTGCTCCCATCCACACCCTTGGGATGGAAATCCATGGAAAAGGAGGTTTGTCCCAACGTGATTTCCCCCAGCAGCTCCAGCACCATCTCCAGCCCCTCACCCCTGCTCCTGCCTCGGGAACTGGGAATATCCACTGGGATATGTGTGGGGATCGCATGGAGCAGCAGTTTGGGATCAGCCTGGGTTCAGATTGGACTGGGGGGTTAATTCATAATTCCATAACTCCATCATTCCAGCCCTTCCCGATTCCCAGTCGTTCCCACACCAGCTGCTGCTCCTGGATCAGGAAATCCCAGGAATCAACCCAAATTGTGGATTGGTGGCTTTGCCAAAGAAAACACAGGTGGAGACACCTCTGTGAGGCAGGATCCAGGTGCTGGATCCCAACTGTATTCCTATATCCCAAGGCAGGGAGGAAACTTCCAGCTCAAGGTTGAAATCCCCCCCTTCCCACGGGACAATCCCAAATCCCAGAGCTCATCCTGCTCCTGACCCGGTCCCAGACCCTCCACTCTCAGATCCCAACCAAACATCCACCTTGTGCCGGGAGAGGAGCTGCCAGCTCCATGGAAACCACATCTGGGATTGGGCAGGGACAGGAGAACAGAAAAAAATCGGGATCGGCCACTTCAGGCAACCTCCTCCAATCCCACAAACAACTGATTCCCTGTTTTTGTCATTCCCAGGTGGAGCACAAGGACTGAGATGCCCAAGGGCTTGAATTGTCACTGCTGATGAGCCGAGAGTGACAGAGCAAGGGCTGGAAAAGCCATGGAATAATAGTCCAGGAGCAGCACAGTGGGGGCTCCTCACAACACCTCAGCTCTTTCCAGAGTCAATCCCGCTGAAATTCTTTGGGAAAGGAGTTTGGGTAGCCAGGGATCATCCCTGCTGTGGAGACACTGCTGAGACCCGGAATACACAGCTCAGTTCCCACTCTGGATGTGGCCCGAGTCCTTCTGCTTCCCAACAATCCTGAGGATGGCTCTGATTCCCAAACCTGCCCATTCCCTTTAAACATCCTTTGAAAGCAGGGAAAAGGGCAGGGAAAGGGAATTGGATGTGGTGGGCTCCAACCCTAACAGCTCCTGTGTATTCCCAGCAGGGATTGTCCTTCCCCTGGGCAGAAAGGCCCTCTGGAATTCTCACCATGGGATCAGAGCGAGGGGACTCCAAAACCTGGAGTTAATTATTGGAATCGTGGAGTCATTTTGGTTGGAAAAGCCATGGAGTCCAACCATTCCCAGCACTGCCAAGGCCACCACTGCCCCATGTCCCCAGGTGCCACATCCATGCAGATTTTAAATCCCTCCAGGAATGGGGACTCCACCCCTGCCCTGGGCAGCTCCTTCCAAAGCTTTACAACCTTTTCCGTGGAGAAATTTTCCCAATATCCAACCTGAGCCTCCTCTGGCACAGCCTGAGGTTGGGATAGAGAAATTCATCCACAGGCAGATCCCAAAAGGTTCCTCTCCGCAGCTCTGCTGCTTTCAGGAATTTAAAATCCCAGGATGTGCTTGGAGCTGGGGAGCTTTTCCAAGAACAATTCCCAGCTCTACACACTGGGAAGGAAAATCAGATCCACATTCCAAGTCAAGGGAGCTTGGCTCCATCTGTGCCAGGGAGAGATGGAGATGAACTCCTTGATCCAAGGATCCCAGATGGATCCACCACTCCCAGGAGAGATGGAGATCAACTCCTTGATCCAAGAATCCCAAAGCCAGTGGAAGATCCCAGATAGATCCACCACTCCCGGGAAAGATGAACTCCTTGATCCAAGCATCCCAAAGCCAGTGGAGGACCCCAGATGGATCCACCACTCCCTGTTTCCCTGACTTTTTCCTTCTCCAGAACAACCACAAGCTGAAACACCATCCCTTTTCCACTCTCCGCTGCTCCCATCTCCCAGATTCCATGGATCCATGCCTGCTGTACCTGCTGTGTGCAGAGGAGTTCTCCCTGTGGCGCTCTCCGTGTCCCAGCAGCCTGGGGACACATCCAGGAGGTACCGGAGCACCTCGGGATGCCCTTCCCTGCTGGCAATGTGGAAGCAATTCCAGCCATCCTTATTCCTCAGCAGTGGGTTGGCTCCATGCTCCACCAGAGTTCTGATCACTTCCAAGTTTTTCCTGGTGCAAGCCATCATCAGGGGAGTCCTGGAAGAAGATCCGGGGAAAAACAGGATAACCTGGGACAACAAATTGGATTTTTGGGATAAATTCCAGCCCTATCCCTGCTTTCCCCGTTTCTCCTACAAGCTGTCAATTACTGCTCCGCTCTTCCAGCAGGGATGGGGATTTCCCTGGATTCAGGTGCTTTGCCTGAGGATCCAGATTTTACAGCACTGTTTTTCCAGGCTGGGAATACTCCAGCTCCTTTTCCCTGCAGTCCCTCCGAGTATCCTGTGTTTTTAAGGCAAATGAGACTTTTTCCAAAGGTTGGGATATGCCCTGGGAAGCGCAGAGGTCCCTGGGTTTAATCCATGGATGGAAGGGCGCTGAGGCACAAGTCCAGGATCACGGAATATCGGCCTCCCCCTGCTCCACACTGGCACAGCCTCAATTCCCAGCCCTGGAATGCTGCCTTTGGATTTGTGTCAGTTCAGCTCTGAAGGACCTTCCCAGGCTTTCATCTGGGGGTTGGGGAGAATCCTTGGGTTTCTTTTCCAGGAATCCCCATCCCTAAGGGAAGAGCAGAGCACGAATTTACAACTTTTAGGAGAAATACGGGGAAAGCAGTGATAGGGCTGGGATTTATCCCAAAAATCCAACTGGATCCACAGCGTGGGCAGCAGGGGAGGGGGGAATTCCACCCCTTTGCTCCACGCAGGTGATCCCACATGGAATCCAGCTCTGAGATCCCAATATAAGGATGCCCCAGAGCTGGAGCCCGGCTGGGAGAGCTGGGAATGTTCCCCTGGAGAAGGGAAGGATCCAGGGAGAGCTTCCAGCACATTCCAGGGCCTCAAGGGGCTCCAGGAGAGCTGGAGAGGGACTGGGGACAAGGCATGGAGGGACAGGACACAGGGAATGGCTTCCCACTGCCAGAGGGCAGGGATGGATGGGATCTTGGGAAGGAATTCCTGGNCACTGGATGATCCTTAAGTTCCGTTCCAGCCCTTCTCCACCCAATCCCAAATCCCAAATCCCAAATCCCAGCACCCACCAGTCGGCCTTTTTCAAGCAGTCCACGCTCGCCCCCCTCTCCAGGAGGAAGGACACACACTCCCAGTGTCCCATGGAAGCAGCCTCATGGATGGGCCTCTTGTAATCCCCATTGGTCACCTCCACGTCCATCCCAATCTCCCGGACCAGGAATTCCAGCACATCCCGGTGTCCGAGCCGCGCCGCGTGGTGCAGCAGGGAGTCTCCCAAACGTCCCCAGCGCCAGCTGGGAGCCTCTGGAATGTCATCCAGCCTCAGCTCATCCCGTAGGAGATCCACTTTTCCCTCCTGGACCAGCCTCAGGATCCGCCGCCGTCTCTCCTGCTCCGCCATGGATCCGGGCCTGGGGGAAAAGAGGCAAAAAAATCGGGATTTTGGGGTTGGGAATGGGTGGATATTGTGGTTGGAATAAGCAGGAATGAGGTTTTCCCTCAGGAAATCCACAAACTTGAGGGAGGCCTCTTCCTCAGGATGAGCGGAAATTTCCTTCTCCCACAGGGTAATTAAAATCGGGATTTTGGGGTTGGGAATGGGTGGATATTGTGGTTGGAATAAGCAGGAATGAGGTTTTCCCTCAGGAGAAGCAGAGCCTGGTGTCTCCTTCCAGAAAAATAGGAATTTTTCCCTCAGGAAATCCACAAACCTGAGGGAGGCCTCTCCCTCGGGATGAGCGGAAATTTCCTTCTCTCTCAGGATAAATAAAAATTTTCCTTCTCCCTCAGGATAATTAAAAATTTCCTTTTCCCTTCAGAAAACCAGGATCTGGCCTCTCCTTCAGGAAAACCAGGAATTTTCCTCTCTCTCTATGAAATTCGGGAAGCAGCCACCCCTCGGTAAAAGCAGAAATTCCATTTTTCCCTGGGAAAATCAGGATCTGGTCTCTCCCTCCAGAAAAGAAGGTTTCTTTTTCCTTAGGAAATCCAGGATCTGACCTTTCCCTCAGGAAAAACAAATTCCTTTTCTCCTCAGGAAAAACAGAAGTTTGTTTTTCCCTCGGAAAACACAGGAACCAAATGTCCCCTCCGGAAGAGTAGGAATTCAGTTTTCCCTCTGGAAAAGCAGAAATCAGCCTCTCCCTCAGGAAAACAGGAAGCTGGCCTCTCCTTTAGGCAAAAAAGGAATTCCCTTTTCCCTCAGAAAAACCAGGAGCCAGAGTCTCCCTCAGCAAATCCCCAAAATTCCCTTTTTCCTCAGCAAAAAAATGGACAATTTCTCTTCACTCAGGAAAAGCAGGAGCCCACCTCTTCCTCCAGAAATTCCCTTTTCCTTTAGGAAAACCAGGAACTTCCTTTTTCCTCAGGAAAACAAGGAACTAGCCACTCCATCAGGAAAAATAGAGTTTTCCTTTTCCATATGGGAAACCAGGAATCGGCGTCTCCCTCAGGAAAAACAGGATTTCCATTTTCCCTCAGGAAAATTAGAAACCGGCCCCTCCCTCTGGTAACACAGAAATTCTCATTCCCATTGGGAAAACTCGAAAATTCCTGTTCCTCGTAGGAAAGCCAAAAATCAGTTGGAAATCCATACATTTCCCTTTCACCCGGGAAAACCTGAAATTCCCTTTTTCCTCTGGAAAATTAATGATTTCCTTTTCCTTGTGAACAGCCAGACACCAACCCCTCCTCCAGGAAAAGCAGCAATTCCCTTTTCCCTCCAAAACGAACGGGAAATTCCCATCTCCCTCAGGAAAAGCCAGAAATTCCCATCTCCCTCAGGAAAACCAGAAATTCCCGTCTCCCTCGGGGCTCCCGGGAGGGGGCCGCTCCCGGAGGCCGGTGATCCCCCATACTCCCTCCCCAGTTTATACCAGGCCGCGGGATTCCCGCGGGAACATTCCCGGTTTTTCCAACCCACCCGCGCGCCGCGGAGCGCCAGTGACGTCACACCGCGGGACCGTGACGTCAGCGCGAGGGGGGCGGTAAACAAACACCGCCCAACCCGGAAGTGCTGCCTCATTGGACAGTGCCGGGCACGGTGCCGGGTTCTGATTGGTCGTCGGGGAGGGGGCGGGGGCCGGTGGAACGCGCGGAGCCGCGAGCGCCGGGACCGGGTAAGGNTTGGAACTGAGGGATTGGCACTGAGGGGACCCGTGGAAATTGGCGGGGGATTGGTATTCAAGGGGCTTTTGGCACTGCGAGGGCCCCCTTGGCATTGAGGGGGCTTTGGGAATGGGGGCCTCCTTTGGCATGAGGGGACCCTTGAAAAGGGAGGAATCCTTGGAATTGAGGGGTTTGGCAGTGGAGGGGGGCACAGAGCAGGGGTCCCTTGGCTGAGAAAGGGTTAAAAAGTGGCTTCCTCGGCATTAGGAGGCTCCTT
>VZRQ01004991.1:40933-55587 GCA_013397975.1 Machaerirhynchus nigripectus
ATTTCATTTATTTTAATGTAATTTAACTTTATTTATTTTTCTTTAATTTACATAATATTTGCATTTCATTTTTATTTTTTATTTTCCTTTTTATTCTTTTATTTGATTCTTGTTTTATTTTTATTTTATTTTACTTTAATTTTATTTGAGGCCCCAAAACCTCTGCTGCCTCCCACACCTGGGGCTGAGCAGAAATCCCATCCTGAATGATCCCCGAGTGCCTTGGTGGCCGTGGAATGTGGGATTCAGGCCCATTTTCATTGGCATTTTGCCTGTACCTCACTCCCTTCCCAGAGAACATTCCCTGCTGAGCTGGGACCTGGCACTGGGATCCCAAATGCAGCTCCCAAATTCTTCTGGAGCACCTGGAACAACTCCCACCTTCCTGGGAGGAGCAGGGCACTCCCTGATTTCCACGGAATTCATTCCCACTCTCCCCCTTTGTGCAGGACCAGGCGGGCAGAGGAACATCCTGGATTTCTTCAGGATCCCAAAGACACAACCAGCGGGGGCTGCCGGGATGGAGAGCTGTGAGATCAAGGAAGAGCCGCTGGATCCCTTTTTCCCTGGAACTGATGATTCCTTCAGGAACGCGACGGACACCAACAGCAATTCCTCGCTTTTCCTGGATGACCAGGACTTTGTGCCAGCTCCCCGGGGACATTCCAGGAAAAGAGCTCTTCCCACTGCGGCCTCAGGCGTTCCCAACTCTGAGCAGGATCCGTGGGGGGAGCCTGACAAGAAGATTCCAGAACTGAGCCGGATCAAGCAGGAATGTGAAGACCTGGAAGTGGAACCGCTTCCTGATGCCCACTACGGGCTCCTGGGCACTCGGAACTGGGAAGTGCCTCAAGGAACAATGGATGAGCTTCCCGCTGAAATCCTCAGGAATATCTTTGCCTTCCTGCCAGTGCCGGATCTGTACCAGAACGTGAGCCTGGTGTGTCACTTCTGGAGGGAGATCATCCGGGATCCGCTGGTAAGGAATGCTCTGGGATTATCCCATGGCATCATCCATGCTCTGTCTGGCTCTCTTTGTTCCTTTAAATCCCTTGATTCCTTGGATTTTTAGGTCTCCTGCCATGTTTTGGTCTTCTGGACCTAAAATTGCCACCCTGTGTCCAAAATCCATATTGGAGCAACATTCCTTCCCATGCATGGAAAGAAAGATTCCATAAAATCCTCCTTTCACTGTTTCCCTGCAGCCTTCTTTTCCTGTGGGATCATCCAGGGAATTCCTGCAGTATCCCCAAGCCTCTGGTTCCTTTAAATCCCTTGATGATTCCCACAATCCTTGGATTTTTAGGTCTCCTGCCATGTTTTGGTCTTCTGGACCTAAAATTGCCACCCTGTGTCCAAAATCCATTTTGGAGCAACATTCCTTCCCATACATGGAAAAAAAGCATCCTGGAAGATTCCATAAAATCCCCCTTTCACTGTTTTCCCTGCAGCCTTTTTTCCTGAGGGATCATCCAGGGAATTCCTGCAGTGTCCCCAGTCCTCTGGGTGTGTTTGTGGTGTCTCTTGTCACCAAATGGATTTAGAGGAAAATCCTGGAGCTCTGTTTTTATGGATTTTGGTTCATCTGGAATCAAGGCAAACCACTGGAAGTTGTTTGGGCCACGGGAATGATCCCTAAATCCCACAAAAAGTGGCTTGGGAACAGCTGGCACCGCTCACCATTCCCCCTGGGAACACTCAGAGTGGTGGGGACTGACCCCAGCCCCCATTTGGGTGGAGATCCAGGTTTTCCTTCATGCCATTCCCATAAATTTGGGTGGATAAGGCTGGAAACGATGTGGGAGTTGTGCCCTGTGTGTGCCATGGGCGTGGAGAGATGGAGAGATGCAAATATGGGATGTTCCCAAGTCCTCTCCCACACCTGCACCTCCCTCCCTAACACATCCTAAACCACTGTCCTCCCTGTTTTTCCTGGAGAAATCCAAACTGCAGGATTGGGAGGACAGCTCTTCATGGACACGGGGATTTTCAGTCTCTGAGCAGATCCCTGGCACAGGGCTGAAAATGGGAGTTCAATTTAAGGACTGATTTAATGTTTTGATGTTTGAAACTGGACCCTGTTCCCATAGTTCCCAAAAAACCAGCCCTATTTGCAGGCTTTGAGTCTTTTTCCCTCCTTTTCCTTCTTTTTTCCTTCTTTTTTCCTTCTTTTTTCCTTCTTTTTTCCTTCTTTTTTCCTTCTTTTTTCCTTCTTTTTTCCTTCTTTTTTCCTTCTTTTTTCCTTCTTTTTTCCTTCTTTTTTCCTTCTTTTTTCCCTCCTCGTTTCCCTCCTCGTTTCCCTCCTCGTTTCCCTCCTCATTTCCCTCTTTTTTCCCTCTTTTTTCCTTATTTTCCCTCCTTTTTTCCTCTTTTTTCCCTCTTTTTTCCTTATTTTCCCTCCTTTTTTCCTCTTTTTTCCCCTCTTTTTCCCTCTTTTTTCCCTCCTTTTTCCTCTCTTTTCCCATTTTTTCTTTTTCCTTTTTCCCTCTTTTTTCCTCTTTTTTACCTTCTTTTTCCTCTTTTTCTTTTTCCTTTTTCCCTCTTTTTTCCTCTTTTTTACCTTCTTTTTCCTCTTTTTCTTTTTCCTATTTTTCCTCTTTCTCCTCTTTTTCTTCTTTTCCCCTCTTCTTCCTCTTCTTCCTCTTCTTCCTCTTCTTCCTCTTCTTCCTCTTCTTCCTCTTCTTCCTCTTCTTCCTCTTCTTCCTCTTCTTCCTCTTCTTCCTCTTCTTCCTCTTCTTCCTCTTCTTCCTCTTCTTCCTCTTCTTCCTCTTCTTCCTCTTCTTCCTCTTCTTCCTCTTCTTCCTCTTCTTCCTCTTCTTCCTCTTCTTCCTCTTCTTCCTCTTCTTCCTCTTCTTCCTCTTCTTCCTCTTCTTCCTCTTCTTCCTCTTCTTCCTCTTCTTCCTCTTCTTCCTCTTCTTCCTCTTCCCCCTCTCTTCCCCCTCTTTTTCCCCCTCTTTTCCCCTCTTTTTCCCTCCTTTTCCTCGTTCCATCCCCACCCCCCATTCAAATCCAACTCCTTTTTCAACTCTTAAGACTTTGGAAGCCACCTGGATTGGCTCTTTGCCACCAGAATCCTGGTTTGGAATGCTGGGAGGTGAAAGCTGCTGCTTTGTGCTTCCCATTCCAGTTTATTCCTTGGAAAAAGCTGTACCACCGCTACCTGCTGAAGGAGGACACGGCCCTGCGCAGGGTCGAGCAGCTCCTGCAGGAATTTTCCATAACTGAGGAGCAGGAGGGATGTGTCTTGGGGCTGATCAGGTGAGTCCATTTTGTACCTGTAGATCCTCAGATTTTCCTTGCTTTGGGATTTCTTCTGCTGGGTCCCGGGAATTGCCGGGAGAGGGGTTTGTCTTGTAAACGGGTGGGAGATGTGCAGGAAAATGGGGGAGGAGAAGTGATTTTAACAGGAAAAATCCCTGGGAGGGCTCTAAAAACAGGGACAAAACTTGTCCTTCCTTCTTCTGATTCTGCTTGGACACAGGATCCTGGAATCAGGGAATTATTTAGCTTGGAAAATGCCTCTGGGAAATTGAGTCCAACCATTCCCAGCACTTGCAAGGCCACCCCTGCCCATGTCCCCAAGTGCCACATCCACAGGGATCTGAAATCCCTCCAGGGATGGCAACTCCACCCCTGCCCTGGGCAGCCCATTCCAATGCTTTACAACCTTTGCCATGGAGAAATGTGTCCTAAAATCCAATCTAAACCTTCCCTGGCCCAGCCTGAGGCCGTTCCCTCTCCTCCTGTCCCTGTTCCCTGCGAGCAGATCCCAACTCCCACCTGGCTCCACGATCTCAGGGAGTTGTGCAGAGCCACAAGGTCCCCCCTGATCCCCCTTTTCTCCAGGCTGAGCCCCTTTCCCAGCTCTCTCAACCACTCCTGGGGCTCCAGATCCTTCCCCAGCTCCATTCCCAAGCCCAAAACTGATCCCAGGATTCCAGGGAATGTACAGGTAGAGGATGAAACCTGGGAAGGTGGAAAGGAGCTGTAATTACTGCCTTGTCCTGCCTGATGTAGGGCTGTAGAGACCATGATTCTATTTCCAATGAATTTTCCTCTTTTCCCATTCCTGGAAAGCAGATTTCCTGGATCTGCACTGATTTATCCCTCACAGCTCCCAACAAGCCCAGTCCCAAGACAAATCCTTGATAACCACGAGTGCTTTGCTCAGATCCCTGCAATCCAGAGGGCAGTTCTGTGTGGCAAAGGGAAAGGTGGAACTGGGTTAGGAGCAAGGTGGATCTGGCTTCTGGAATCATGGAATGGTTTGGATTGGAGGGAGCCTTAAAATCATCCAGTTCCAACCCTCTGGGCATGGGATTCCGCTGAAGGAGACTTGGAGACAGCCAGAAGGAACTTCCAGGCTAAGGGCTGGATGCAGGAAGTTATTCCAGCTCCTGTGTGGCACAAAACTGGGAACTACTCATCTAAATGACTCCTGGCATGAGAATGGGCTGGAAATCCATGTTCCAGCCACTGAAATTCCGTGGGAAACACAGCAGGGATGAATGAAACCTGCTACAGCCTCGCTGGGGGTGGCTTTGGAGGAGACACAATTTCCTTGGAGAGTAAATCCCTTGTTATTCCTCCTGCACAGGTTGGTGTCATCCACACCCACGGGGCCGAAGGTGGATCCCAGCGCGGTTCTCCAGAGTTTGGGAAGGCATCCCCTCTTCCCAAAGGCTCAAGTCTGCGTCCTCCACAAATTCCCAGGCTTAAAGAGCAGGGCAGGGGTGGGTTTTATTCTTACTCGTGGTTTTTGAACAACTTCCTGCTGCTTTGAGGTCACATCCACCCTCCTGTGTCCCAAGCTTCTCCCTCTGGGATAATTCAGGCTGACTGAGGAGGATTTAACGGCTCCTCACGGAATTTTCCAGCATCCAAGGGAGGGGTTTTCCCCGCTCCTGGAAGCTCCAAGCTTTTTCCTCACTCTTCCTTGTCCTTGCCCACCCCAGCCTGAGAAGATGTGGGCCATCCTTGCGGTCATGGTGCTGTTCTCCGACGGCGTCGGCGACATCCGGAGGCTCCTGGAATGCCTGCGGAGCCCCCGCTCCGAGCTGGCCGCGGCGGAGGTGACCGAGGTGCTTTACTGCATGGCCACGCTGCTGTTTGCCATGAGGGACAAGGGCATTCCCATCACCAACAGGTCAGAAGCTTCCCATTCCGTCCCTGCCACGCTTCCCACCCTCCCAGGTTGCTCCAAGCTGGCCTTGGAAAACTTCCAGGGATGAGGCAGCCACAGCTTCGCTGGGAATTCCATTCCAGGGCCTCACCACCCTCCCAGCCAGGAATTCATTCCCAAGATCCCATCTATCCCTGCCTTCTGGCAGTGGGAAGCCATTCCCCCTTATCCTGTTGTTTCTTTCAGGATACAATATTCCAAAAAAGCCCATTTTTTCCCAAAATAAAAGCAGGATTTAAAGGAACTTCCTGCTTGGCTCCAACAATTTAATGTTTTTATTACTTCCCCAAAATGGATTTATTTTACTTCATTTCAAGTCCTGGGAGCTCCTTCCCTCATGATCCTTTTGTTCCCAAAAACCAAAAGGATCTTACCCACAGATTCCTTCAGATTCCTTCAGGATTGCAGTGAGGATGAGGATGAAGGACACAGGTAAATCCTTCTTGGGAGAAAAATTGGGAAGGAACTGGCCTGGGAAATGAAAATAGCCGGGAATTAGATGGCTCTGGAAGCTGGGAGTTCCAACCCAGCCTATGGGACAGGGAGAGGTTCATCCTCTGCTTCCCTGGGGAATTTGGGATGTTGGTGTGGCCTGTTAAGGATTGATAATTGCTGGATAAAGTCATTAACCTGCAGAAGATGTGGCAGGATGGCCCTGGTCAGCAATGAGAGCTGTGATCAAGGTCAAAAACCAGGGATTTTTAGCATCTCCAGACCAGAAAAACTGGGAATGACCACACTGTAATTTAGGGAATAAGGAGGAAGTGTGTCCTGGAGGAATTGCCTGATCCCTGTTGGCAGCTCCTACAGTAATTAGTGAGTCTGAGGGTCCAAACCACGATGAGAGAAACAAAATCTGTCCTGGAGGGTGGAAGAAAGGAATAAAACTGCCCTAAAAGAGGGAAAACCACAGCTGGGAAACCCCTGATGGAGAATCCAAGTTAACTTTAAACCAATTGTTGTCAACAGAATTAAAGCCCAAGAGTCTCTTTGCTCTTCCCTCTGCAGTAAAAAAACACCAAGAATTATTTTCCAGTTAAAAACCTTCCCTAAAACCATCCTAAACCAAAAACTGCTTCACTTTAAAATCCCAAACCAGCCCCAAATCCCCTCTCAGCTCTGCCACCCCCAGGCTCTGCTGTTAATTGTGGTTCAGGAGAGCAGAATTATCCCGTGGACTCTGATCCCAGCTCGTGTTTGCATGGAAGACCCTGGAACCCAAAGCTGGCAGGGCTGAGGGAGAGGCCACACTCAGAGTTGTCCCCACAGTGCCTTTGCTGTCACTTTTCCAGGCAGAATTCCAAAAAAACGCCCATTTTTATCCCAAAATAAAAGCAGGATTTAAAGGAACTTCCTGCTTGGCTCCAACAATTTAATGTTTTTATCAGCTCCCCAAAATGGATTTTTTTTTTACTTTTTTCCAAGTCCTGGGAGCTCCTTCCCACATGATCCTGTTGTTCCCAAAGGTTCCTGGTAGTGCAGGAAAATCCCAGTAAATCCCACACATTCCTTCAGGATTGCAGAGGATGAAGGAAACAGGTAAAAGCACTTTGAAATATCCATAATTTCCTGCAGAGCTGGAGGCTTTTTTTGTTGGAATTATCCAAGATATTGGTGGTGTTGAAGTGGCTGCAGAGGTTTAGTTTGTTATGAATGATTTCTCAGTGATAATTCCTGGTTTATCCTTTTTTCCCAGGATCCACTACAATATTTTCTACTGTTTGTACCTGATGGAAAACGCCTCTGGAATTGTGCAGCCTCTGGCAGAGGGCAGAGTGGCTTCCAGGTAATCCTGGGACAGGTGATCTGAGCAGAGCCCAGAGCCCTGAGGGAATGCTGAGCATTCCATGGAGTGGGGAGCAAAGGTTGCACAGCAGGAGAAGGTGGATATGGATGACTGCCACAGCTGATCCTGCTCCTGGCCATCTTCTCCCTGAATCCTCGGAGGAAAATCAGGATCAGGCCTTAAATCTGGGAAATCAGAATTGCAGAGTTTAAATTCCACTGCTGGCTCTGTCATGGAATCGTGGAATGGTTTGGAATCATCCAGTGACACCTCCCACTGTCCCAGACTGCTCCAAGCCCCATCCAGCGTCCTTGGACACTTCCAGGGATCCAGGGGCAGCCACAGCTTCTCTGGGAATTCCATTCCAGGGCCTCCCCACCCTCCCAGCCAGGAATTCCTTCCCAAAGTCCCACCCAAATCTCCCCTTTCCCAGTGGGAAGCCATTCCCTGTGTCCTGTCCCTCCAGGCCTTGTCCCCAGCCCCTCTCCAGCTCTCCTGGAGCCCCTTGAGGCCCTGGAATGTGCTGGGAGCTCTCCTTGGATCCTTCCCTTTTCCAGGGGAACATTCCCAGCTCTCCCAGCCAGGCTCCAGCCAATAAGGAATAAAACACTTCCCTGGCCTGTGGAGATCCAGGCTTGGTTCCCTTTCTGCTGCAGTTACCCTGGATTGAGTCATTCAATTCCTTATCGTTACCTGGAGAAGGGGAGTGGGATAAATTCATCCAGCACTGAGGTCAAGCGAAGATAAAACCAGTTTTAATGAGCTAAAGGGGCTAAATTCATTCTTAAAGCACAGCTTAGTCCCTTAAAAAGATATTTTCCTGTGTTTGTGTCTGATATTTTCCTATACTTCTTAAAAAATCTTTCCCAAGTTTTTTTATTTTTGCTCCAATATTTTCTCATTCCGTGCTTTTCTCCTTTTCCCAATAACCAACTTGCTCCCAACTTGGGATCAATTAATCCCTGGTTATCCCGGTAATTTTTTTCATGTGGGAGGATTTATTTGAGGGATTTTTGACGGGTTCATTCCTTTCCCAATTTTTATGGGAGTGTTTTCCCTGTTTTTAGTGGGTGGCCTGATGTCAGACTGACCCACGAGCAGCAGAGGATTCTGAATCACAAAATTGAGCCTGGCCAAACAGTTAAAATTATGGCATTTGCAGGTAAGAGCCCAAAGTAATGCTGGAAAAATAACGGAAAATTCCCAATCTGCTCCTTCCCTCCCTGATCCCTCTGTCCAAGGGACTGTGAGATCCCAAAGGGATCAACTTGTGCTTCAGGGATAACAAATTTAAGGGAAAACCTCTCAGAAATGGGGACAGAATAAAAATAGGGGAGAGAGGAGTGGGAAAATGTGGGATAGCCCTGCAGATCCTGAGGTTGGGAAAGGAGGAAGAGGAGATTCTCCATGTGCTGGAGTAGAGACTTCCCTGTAACCCCTGGAGGAGCAGGGAATGCCTGAGGGAGGCTGTGATCCCGTGGGAATCCCTGCTGGAGCGGGGTCCTGGCAGGAGCTATGGGTCCATGGAGAGAGGAGCCCAAGCTGGAGCAGATTCCTGGTGGGATTTGTGACCCCACAGGGACCCCACGCTGGAGCAGTTCCTGAAGGACTGACCCCATGGAAAGGGATCCACACTGGAGCAGTTCCTGTAGGAGTGACCCCATGGGAAAAAGGATCTACACTGGAGCAGTTCCTGAAGGACTGGCCCCATGGAAAAGGGATCCATGCTGGAGCAGTTCCTGAAGGACTGACCCCATGGAAAAAGGGACCCCAGGGTGGAGGAATTCCTGCAGGACTGATCCCATGGAAAAAAGGGACCCAGGCTGGAGTGGGCAGTTCCTAAAGCTGTGCCAGAGAAGGTTTAGGTTGGATATTATGAAAATTCCTTCCTGGAAAGGCTTATCCAGCCCTGGCACAGCTGCCCAGGGCATGGATGGAGTCCCCATTCCTGGAGGGATTTAAAAACCCTGTGGATGTGGCACTCGGGGACACGGATGGCCTTGGAAGTGCTGGGGACTGGTTGGGCTTGACCCTAAAGGACTTTTCCAACCTAAATAATTCCATGATTCTCTGAAATCAGGAGTGAAGTGGAATATTGGAGGTTGGACAGCAGGAGAGGGAGGTAAAAAATGAAAATTTTCGGAATCATTCATTCCTGACTCTGGATATTTTATCCCTTATTTTCCTCTCCTCTCCAGGCACGGGGAAAACCTCAACCTTGGTCAAGTACGCGGAGAAATTCCCGGAGCTGAAATTCCTTTACGTGGCTTTCAACAAAGCTGTGGCAGAGAAGGGGAAAAGGGTTTTTCCAAGGAATGTCACATGCAAGACGTTCCACTCCTTGGCATTCGGAAGCATTGGGAGACAGTGAGTGGGGAATTCAAATTCCTTTGTGGAAGCAGGGAAAGGACAAGGAAAGGGAAGTGGTTTTGAAGGAAACCGCCGGGATTTGAGGCGGCACAAATAATGGGGGAAATTTGTTATTTATGGTCTGCAAATGGATGCAGTTGGATGCTCCAGGGATTTTAGCATCCATGGGAGCTTGGGGAATCCCTCCTTGCCCTGCTCTTGCTGACACAGACCCTGTTGCTGCTTTGGGGGCACCTCAAAGCCAAGGAGCTCCTCAGAGGGAGATGGAAATCCACTGGGAATGAGATTTTCCCGCTTTCCATTTCCACTGGAGTGGCACAACCACTCCAAGTGCTGCTTTTCCCGAATTTCCTTATCCTGAGCTGTTTTAATGATCCAATTTCTGTCTGTTTAAGCTGGGGGTAGGAAGGAAAAAGCCATGACCTGGAAAAAGAGGGGAATAAAAGAGGGGAATCCCATTCCCTGGCTCTGCAAGCACTCTGGAATTCCAGGGATGAGCTCCATTTTCCATCTCTGAAACGTCTGAAATCAACAAATTTCTGCTTCCACCAGGACAAATCTGTGCAGGCTTGAGGGATACCCCATTATGGGAATAATGAGGATGGAATTGGGATATAAATATAACTAGGATGAATCGGGATACAAATCAGAGCTTTTTCCAGGGATAGTGCACCAAAAAAAAGGGGATTTCTGTGTGATTGAACATTTCTTTTCTTTTTTTATCACCTCTGGCACAGCTACAAAGACAAAGGCAAGCTGAACTTCTCCAAGATGTCAGTTTTCTCCATCAGCTTCCTGCTCCGGAACCGTAAGGGCCAATCCCTGTTTGTGAGAGGGAAAACGGTGTTGCAGACCCTGGAAAACTTCTTTTCCTCCTCGGATGAGGAGATCTGTGAGGAGCACACGCCCCTGTGGTTCAAAAACACTCAAGGGCAGATGCAGCTTGTGAGCCAACAGGAAAAGGCAGTGAGTTTGTGGGATGGAGCCCCTGGAATTGTCCACGGTTGGATGGGGCTTGGAGCACCCTGGGATAGTGGGGAAGGTCCCTGCTCATGGCAAGGGGTGGGACTGGGTGGGCTTTGAGGTGTCTTCCCACCCCAAAGCATTCCATGATTTTATAAAACAATCCGTGTTCATCTCCCTTCCCAAAATGTTCCATGGGGATCTTCCCATGTTTCAGTGGATTTTGGGAAGAAGGGTTGGGATTGGGGAAACCTTCAGCTAGAGCCGGGGTTGGGGGAAATCCTGACCTTTGGAAGAAAGCAGAGGCTGGAAACAACATTCCAAAGGAATTGGGAGGAAGAATCAAAGATTGGGAGGAAGATGATGCTGTTTGGGAAAAAAGAGATAATCCCAGTTTTCCCTAAGGGATGCTTCCAGCCAACCTCCTCACCAAAACCTTGTGGATCCGAGGAGCTGCTTGGGATGGGAAAAAAGTGTCTGGGGCTTTTTGGGAAATGGCTTCCTACTGCCAGAGGGCAGGCATGGATGGGATCTTGGGAAGGAATTCCTGGCTGGGAAAGTGGGGAGGAGCTGGGATGGAATTCCCAGAGAAGCTGTGGCTGCCCCTGGATTCCTGGAAGTGTCCAAGGCCAGGCTGGACGGGGCTTGGAGCAACCTGGGACGGTGGGAGCTGTCCCTGCCCATGTCAGGGGTGGCACTGGATGGACTGTGAGGCCCTTTCCAACCCAACCCATCCCATCTTATGGATTGATCCCTGATTTATCCCAATCCTTGTGTTTTCCCATGTCAGATCAACGTGGAAGAGGCCAAAGAGATTTGGCGCAACATGAAGAAGCTGGATGGAGACGCCGAGAAGAGATACAAGATGACTTGTGATGGTAAAAGAGATTGCAAATCCCTTGGGAAAAGGGGCTGGGATGGAAAAATCAACAGAGTTATACTTCCTGCTTCTGGCTGAGCATCCAGAAGGAGAAAATCCCTTTTTTCCTGCCACTGGCTCACCGGGGAATATCCCTCTGGCTCAATTTTTCATCTATAAAGTGCATAAAAGGAACAGGCTTTGCTCCCACCAGGGCAAAAACGTGCAGATTTTAAGGATATTCCGTTGTTTTAGTGACTAAAAATCGGGCCCAAAAGTTGAAGGTTGCTTCCAGCACATCCTTTCCTCTGGGTAGTGCCGGAGATAACTGGGAAAAACCTTTAACTTGGAATTTTTGGGGTCATTAAGAAGTTTGGAGTCATCAAATGTGGGATTGACAAGGGAGACAGAGATTTTTTGCAACCCTTACGAATGTCCTGGAAATTCCAAGCAGGAAGTAGGGCCAGAAATGTTAGAATACAACCAAAAAAAAGGGAAAAAAGGGATTTGTTTAAAAGATCCTGGTGGTTTATGCTGAGGGAATTCCCCTCTCCCTGAAATTCCTGGTTTTTTCCCTCAGGATATTTAAAGCTTTGGCAGCTCAGCAAGCCCCAGCTCTCAGGGTACGATGCCATTTTTGTGGATGAGGCCCAGGATTGCACTCCAGGTGAGTTATTCCAGGAGTTGCAGCTCCAGTCCCACTTCCAGAGGAGATTTCCATGTGCTCAGGGATGTGGGAGAAGCATCTTAACTTAAACACTTGGAATTTAAATCAGTTTTCCCCTCAGGTTTAACATTTTAACTGAGCTTTCCCTTGGGTTTGGAGCAGCTTCTTCCCTCATGATCCCAGCTGAGCTTTTCCTTAATCAGCCCCGGGTTTGGAGCAGGTTCTTCCCTCACGATCCCACCTGAGCTTTTCCTTAATCAATGCCAGGTTTGGAGCAGGTTCCTCCCTCATGATCCCAACTGAGCTTTTCCTTAATCAACACCAGGTTTGGAGCAGGTTCTTCCCTCATGATCCCAGCTGAGCTTTTCCTTAATCAGCCCCAGGTTTGGAGCAGGTTCTTCCCTCATGATCCCAACTGAGCTTTTCTTTAATCCGCCCCAGGTTTGGAGCAGGTTCTTCCCTCACGATCCACTGTTTTTCCCACAGCCATCGTGGATATTGTGCAGTCCCAGAAATGTGGGAAAATCCTGGTGGGAGACCCTCACCAGCAGATTTACACCTTCCGAGGGGCCATCAACACCCTTTACTCGGTGCCTCACACCCACGTGTACTACCTGACCCAGGTAAGGGGGTTGTTTTCCATGGATACATCCCAAATCCAGTGGAAAAGTTCAACAGCCACATTCCTGCAGCTTGGCACCCTGGAGGGTTTGGATTGCTGGGGAATCCAGCACTTGTGGGCCTTTAGTGGAGTGTTCCCATCTCGTGGCTGGAAAAGTGGGAGCTGGGATAGAGACCTTGTTTCAGGCAGATTCCCTCTTTTGAGGAGATCGCACCTGGAATGCTGGATCCAGCTGTAGGATCTGACAGCAGCAGGACCTGGAGCTGCTGGAGAGAGTCCAGAGGGATCCATGGAGCTGCTCCAAGGGCTGGAGCCCCTCTGCTCTGGAGCCAGGCTGGGAGAGCTGGGGGTGCTCACCTGGAGAAGAGAAGGCTCCAGGGAGAGCTCAGAGCCCCTAAAGGGGCTCCAGGAGAGCTGGAGAGGGACTGGGGACAAGGCCTGGAGGGACAGGACACAGGGAATGGCTTCCCACTGCCAGAGGGCAGGGCTGGATGGGATATTGGGAAGGAATTCCTGGCTGGGAGAGTGGGGAGGGGCTGGGCTGGAATTCCCAGAGAAGCTGTGGCTGCTCCTGGATCCCTGGCAGTGTCCAAGGCCAGGCTGGACACTGGGGCTTGGAGCAGTCTGGGACAGTGGAGTAAATCCCTGCCATGACCAGGATTTCTAGGAATTTTTTGAGGGGTATTGTTGCTCTTTCCAAGAGAAAAATTGTCCAGGAAGTTGGTGGGAATGGCATAATTTGGGTTTAAGGATGACCAGGATTTCTAGGAATATTTTGAAGGGATTTTGATGCTTTTTCCACGAGAAAAATTGTCTGAAAGATCGATGGGAATCCCATCATTCCATACAGAGCAACACTTTTATAGGTTCCAACAATTCCCTCTCTTTTTCCTGCTGATCCCGGGAATTTTTCCATGCAGAGTTTCCGGTTTGGTCCCGAAATCGCCTACGTGGGAGCCACGATCCTGGATGTGGCCAAAGGGATCCGGAATAAAACCCTGGTGGGAGGACACCAAAAGGGTGAGGTGGGATTGAGAATTAGGGAGAGATTCCCTAATAATTGGAGTGGTTTGGAATTTAAATCAGGATTAATTAATTAATAATATTTAAAAAGAATATTAATGATGAATATGAAATAATAATTAAATTGGTACAGTTTAATTTTTACATTTAAAATTAAATGTATGTTTAAAATAAATATTTAGTTTTATAAATTAAATTAATAATAAAATGTAAGTATTAAATTAATAATAAATTTAAATATTAAATTAATAATTAAATATAAAATAATAAAATACAAAATTAAATTAATAATGGAATGTAAATAATAATTAGTTTCCTGAAACTAAATTAATAATAAAATATAAATTCAATTAATAATGAAATATAGAAATTAGATTTATAATAAGGTATTGATAATATTAATAAATATAAATCATTGAATTGATACCATTTAATTTAAAAGTTCAAATTTATGATTAAATTTACATTTAAAAGTGAAAAATTAAATTAAATTCCTAAAATTAAATCAATACTATTAATAATAAATATTAATCAGTATTTAAATTCAGAGTTTAATTTAAAAGTTTAAATTTAAAATTTAATTTACGTTTAAAGTTTGAATCAATTAAATTAGTTAAATTTATAAAACCAAATAAATAATATTATTAATAAAAGTAATAACAAATTAGGTAAATGAGTAAAAATTTAAATTTGACATTAAATCTAAGTTTAAATTAAGAAAAATTTTATTGAATTCATAACATTTAATTGTAATAAGTAATAAATATAAACTCATTAATTTAGGAATTTAAAGTTAACATAAAAGTCTAAAAATGTAAAAAATTATTAGATTTGTAACTAAATAGTAATGTTCATGATAAATAATAACACATATCAACAATTAATTAAGAAAATTAATTTTTAATTGTAAACTTAAATTTAAGTTTAAAATTTAAAAATCAATTAAATTTAAAAAATAAATAACAATATTAATGATAAGTATTAATAATACATGTTAACAATTAAGAAAATTAGTTTAAGAATTTAANGTATTAATAATACATGTTAACAATTAAGAAAATTAGTTTAAGAATTTAAAGTTTAAAATCCAGTAATTAAATTCATAGAACTAAATCATTAATAACTATTAGTAATAAATTTTAAGATTAAATATTGCTAAGAAATGCTAATCAGCAATTAATT
>VZRQ01004992.1:0-33469 GCA_013397975.1 Machaerirhynchus nigripectus
TTTTTTTTGTTAAATAATAAAAGAAAACAGCTTCTAAATTTTATCTTTTTCTTTTCAATCGAACTGGTTTTATCTGCAGCACACAATAAAACTAATACCGGATGGAAAAGGAAAAAGGACCATTTGTACTGTGTATAAGAATGCGAATAAAACCATTTTTTTCAAGTGTGGAAATTACTTTCACAATGGAAACATCATAACAATGTATCACACAGATGTGTGTAACACAGTATAACCATCCTGTAATCCAAGTACAGTATTTATCTTCAACCTGCAGCAACAGAACTTTGGATAGATCAAAATAGCCAATTAACACGTGGCCTATTTGTTCTTCTGGTCCTTTCTGTGCAAGCCTTGGCAAACAGAAGAGTGAAATGTGGCTCTTTCAAGTGAAAAAAAAATATTTTAGTGCCTTTTCCCCTGGCATACAACCTTTGTAATGAAACCTGTATAAATTTTGAAGAAGGGTAAAAAGCACAGTCACTGAACAGTTAGAAATAAAATATTTAAGTGGCCCACAATTCATTTATCATACTTGTAAAGTACACTTAGAAGTCCTGCATAATATGAAGATATTATGTAGTATTATGCAGCTACATTAATTGCTGTAAAAGACAAGTTCTGTAGTTTGGAGTGAGCAACTACACTAGATATATTCTTCTTTTCTTTCAAACACCCTAGATCTTAAAATTTTAATAAGGTAGAAAGTAGAGAAAATTACTCCTAAAATATATTGTAGCAATATTACCCTTGAAAATATTTTAAACTAATTGATATATGGCCTTATGCCTAGTATTTCAATTTCAGTATAAAAAAAGATAAACTGTCTCATACAGAGAATTACCAAAGATGCAATCTCTAAATAAACAACTGTTTAGTTACTTACTATTATCGAAGACTGACGAATATCTAATGCATAATTATTATCTGTAGGATGTATATGCAACCTCATAAATTTACTCAGGATCTCCCCTTTGATGCCAAGTTCATGAAGGCCATGCATCACTTTTCCTTCCAGTTTAAGAGTCTCTAAGATACTTTTTCAGGAAGACAAAATACATAATGCCTACACAGAACTCTTTTCATGACATAAAAATAATTTTTAAAACTAAAAGCAATCTTCATGTTAATAGTCTTAGAAATATTTTTCTCTTTATATTCTCCCACAGCCTAATGTTTAAAAGAACATCAGTTAATAACACTGTATGTCTCCAGCGTACTTCAAAACATAATTACAACAGATTATACAATTCTTTTGTTCATTCAGATCTATTCTACATGAAGCAATTTTATCCATCTTTAGTAAGAAGTGGCAGGACAGCAGAGTGAAAGGTTTCTTGCTGCACTGTCCTACCTGAGGCAGAAATCCAGGCTGGGGTACCCTAAGAAGCAGCTTTGTAAGTGAGTGGAGAAGCAAGCAGCAAGCGATGGAGACACAGATGAACTCTAAGCCTGTATCATGGCAGAACTCAGAAAACAGCACAAAGGAAACACACGGCCACACCCTAAAACCTCCCAGAAGACCCAATGGGATTCTGGAACATCTGCTGCAATCTGAAAGTTCAAATCTGAGAATGAAAAAGTACTCCACAGCAGAACACAGCTGGCAAGATTTTGCGATCGCCTTCATGTCTATATTTTCCTGTTTTTTAAGTAACAGGAATATGAAAGCATTAACTTTCTTTTTTATAAAGTGCTTTTTACATCTTTTTACAAGCACACATTAGATTCCTTCCGTTTCCAAATTAGTTTTACATGGTGAGTTGAAAAATTATAAGAAAATTAGAAAACATATTCCAAGAGAAAAAGCTATTCTCAACTACTTATACCAAGTCCATCCTCTAAGCAAAACCACTGTAAATCAGTATTCCTCCTACTGGAACACTTCCTTGTCCCTAAAATGCAACAGATGAGATCAGGACCATGAGTACAACTCTCCAGTATTATTAGTAGTTCTGTGACCTTCAAATGAAATGTACCATCTTACCTAAAGGGATCATGAAACTCCAGGTCAATGTGAAGGCCATTTAGAAACAAACGTGCTTCTCCAGGTTGAATTCCAAGTGTTTCATGAAAATGCTAAAACGTAAAAAGTACTGCTTACTTATTTAGGTATATGTCTACACTAACACATATAAACACCCTTAAGTAATTCTGCAAAACATACACATCAAATCTCTTCCACACAATTTCTTCTTTTATCTGAGTGTTGGAAAAAATACTGGCCACATATTTTGTAAGTGCTATTTAATACACTTCGGATGCATACATACAATTGAAAACAATGTACCTGTACAAGGCAGAGAAAAGGACACATTCTCAGTGTTTGCCAACAGAAAGTGAAAATACACACACAACCACATACAGAAATACAGCTTGTAAGTTTTTGAAAAATTATTTCTGTATATCCATTCAGCAAAGGGCGACCTTATGTATGTCCCTCAGACCTTCACTTGAAACCAGCTTTCTCAATGGTTTAACATCTCTCAATTCTGAAAAATGTGTAGTTGAATTGTTTCAGGGAATTAGGAAAAACAGACTAGAAACTTAAAAACTCGTCTAAGAAAAGGACCATGGAAAAAACACAGATGAGAAAGGGACAGCATAGCACATCTCTGCTTGGTAAAAAAAGAAAAAAGACCCACGGTAAACAAACACAAGAGGAATGAGGTATTTAGGGAGTAAAGTAAGTCTTATCATTTTCCTTCAGAGAGCTCTGAGGCACAATACCATTC
This sequence comes from Machaerirhynchus nigripectus, assembly GCA_013397975.1. Classification (NCBI taxonomy): domain Eukaryota; kingdom Metazoa; phylum Chordata; class Aves; order Passeriformes; family Dicruridae; genus Machaerirhynchus; species Machaerirhynchus nigripectus. The sequence goes on from VZRQ01004992.1 coordinate 2,736, forward strand.
AGTCTGTAGCAAGATAAGTGACAGGAGCAACAACAGTAGTGTATCCTAACTCATGCCAGGAGAAGCAGTCAGATTTCCAGATCTGCCTTAATTCCCAACAGAGAAATGGAAAACACAAAAAATACAAAAAAAAAGCAAACTGAGAAAGATGTATTTTTTTTTCCAATTTAGCTCCCATTTGCTAAACAAAGTAAGTGTGAACAAAAAGTGTACCTTAAGAAATGCCTACAGTAAGCAATGCAGGCTGAATGTATCACTCCTGTTATAAACCTGTCACTAGCAGGTGAGAGCAAAAATGAGAAAATGAGAGCAAAAATGAGAAAACATGAAAAACAGTATTATTTCTTTAAAGCAGTGTGGTTATGTTCACACAGTTAAATGTAAGTAGGAAATGTAAATAGGAAAAGAACTGAGGTGAATTGTAGAACGCTTAAGGTTGGAAGGGATCACAGTGGGTCATCTGGTCCAATCTCCCTCCCCAAACAAGGTCATCCTAAAGGACATCACACAGGATTTTGTCCTGAATTGCATTCTTGAATATCTCCAGTGAGGGAGACTCCACAGTCTCCCTGGGCAAGCTGTTCCAGTGCTCAATCACTTGCACAGTAAAGAAGTTCTGCCTCATGTTCAGGTGGAACTTCCCCATTCATCAGTTTCTGCTTGTTGCCTCTTGTCCTATTGCTCAGCACCATGGAGAAGAGCCTGGCTTCATCTTCTTGACACTCTCCCTTCAGATACTTATAGATACTGTTATATACAGAGGTGAGATTCTTAATACAGTTTTGATGCTAGATATTTGATTGTTTAGAAGTGCATCCACTTTGTCATAAAACGTTGATGGAAGGAGTATTTAGGCATCCAACACTAGAATTTAAGGCTGATAATATTCATGTAGTATTTTCTTGCTAAACTGTCAGCAAATTATTGCACTGCAAGTTGTGAGTTCAATTTAATGAGATTTTATTTTTTTCTTTTATCCATAGCAGTTCTTTATCTATTTCTTGGTTAGGTATCAACTCATTACACTTAAATCATCACATGTCTTTCAACTTTTAATAACTTTATTTCCTCCCGTTGCATTTCCTATTCAACTTTCATTATCTTGAGAGGGAATCATCCAGTTACACACAGCATGGAATCATATCTCTCCTGCTGCTAGATGGATGTACTGCAGTTCAAGAATGCACATGACAATTTATTGTGCTCAAGCAGCAGTATTCAGGAAGTTTCCTTATTTGTATTCTACACATTTTAGCTTTTAGCTGTCTAAAGGCCTTTACACTACAGGAAGGATGTGACCTCTCATGAAATTAAAATTTAGTGCGATAGGTGCATAAAATCCTCTTAAAGTTAATGTAGTTAATACATTAATGAAATCATAAGAGTGATTCGGCCAACCAACCCCCCAGATATCCATTGTAACTTGTTTCAGATAAGCTATCTAGGACTGGAATATACAGGTGAGGCAGAAGGGGATGGATGTCCCAGTGGACAGATCTGCCAGACTTGCGTGCCTAATCTCGGATGGCTTGTAACATCTCAAATGGCATCAGAAATTCCAGTTTAGGCAACTCAGTTGTGCTCCACAAAAGAAAAACAACAAAACATTGAGTAAGCCAAATTGTTTGTGTCCATTAACCAACTCTTCATTGTCATAATCGCTTACATATAAACAGATGCACCTAAGTGCATACTACTTCATTTCAATCCAAATTTTAAGTTACTTCTCCCAATCCTTATATTTAGCAATTGTCAGTTTAATTCCTGACAGACCTTTACCTTTTTTTTTTTTTTTTTTGGCATTTTGTGGTGAAGGAGTAGTTTTTGGTTAAGCAGTTAGTTTTGATTTTTGTGTTAACAGGGCTGCAATTAAGGAAAGTCATAGTAAAGACTTCATCAAGAAACAGGAAAAGTCCTGATACCTACACTCATACTCTGGAGGAACTATGATCATCTGGGATGTGTTTTGTTTTATCCTGACCATAAGCCTAATAACAGAGAGTTATAGGAAAAAGCATATCTTGGCTCTGTACAGAAAGCAATGAAGTGCAGACACTGATTTCCTCCCTTCAGCAAAAACTACAGAACTTCTCACTACTGCAAGAAACACAAGGCCTGCATAATGTTGAGCCCACGCTAAGATCTCTGTGAAAACCCAAGGATGAAATATGTACCCCGCACACAAGAAAGCTGAACAGCTCAAGGAGATGAACTGCTGAAATACATGAAATGTCTTCTCAATATACCAGCCCCATGTGCAATCACCTATGGACAAAAAGAAAGCCTACACAATTGTTTGCATAACCATTTACAAGGATTTAACACTCAAGCCTGTCACTATTTGGGCAAGAAATCCTCAGGACTGGAAAGCTTTACATGAGTTTTGCATAGCATAGAATTTTAAAACATTTATGTGGTATTTTTGCTACCATAGAGATTACAAGCTCTTTATGAGAAGGCTGCATCACTGCAAGAGGGACATTGTTCACTTTCTTTCACTTCCCAAAACAGTGAAACTGGAAAAGATATTCTCCTGGAGATAGTAGTCTTGGCAAGGCAAGAGGAAAAGGCCTAAATGGATACAAAGCAAAATGATACATGGAAATGTTGCAAAAGTACAGAAGTGACAGAAGTAAGGTATAAATCCCTTTCACTACAGTGGCTGGTCAGTCTTAACACCATATGAAAATACATGTTCTGAAGATCAAGACTAAGGACAGTGCTATGGATGTCATTTCACATGACCAGTCCTACAAGCATGGTGCCTAACATTTAACAGCAACACTCAACTTGAAAGAAAAAAATCCAAACTGAACAAACCCAGGCAGACACCATGAATTCAACAAATATTAAATGTCGTCCAGAATAAATCTCAGAGCAGTCAAAATCACAGGAACAAGGACTCCTCATGTGGTACAAGGAACAAAAGATGCGGTGAACCAAGGACAAAAACAAAACCACCATCTACCACAGACGACGTTCAAAACACCTTGCATGTGTGATTCCGAGAGTGTGGAAAGCTCAAAGTTAGCATGTGCTGACCATAAAATAGGTGGCAGGCCTAGATTCAACACCAAAGCTATAAAAAAAGTAAGTGATACTTATTTTGCTTTCCCAGCACTCAATCTGTGACTCAACTCAACACTCCATGAAAATTGTTTGGCCTTGCCTAATTCTGTAAAACCAAAAGAGAGAATGGAAAAGTTTCACAGATAGCAGAAAGTGAAATACTTGAATTGCATATTTAAATGTTACCTGTCTCATAACAGATTTTTAGAACAATTAGCTCTTCTCTAACAAAAACGTGAAACTTGCTACACTAACAAATTCTCCAAAAGCAGCAATAGTAATTCAAATGTGCACTTGAAGAGTTAACAACAAACCTTCTGATTTTCTTCTATTTCATTTTGCATTTTCTTGTCTACTGGTACTCTTGTCAGTGATCTGTTAAAATAAAATACTTGTATCACTTAACCACCGTACTTTCAAAAAAGCATTATTTTATGTGAAATTGGTATTTTAATTAAACATCCAATGCCCTCTAACTGAAGAATGTTATAATTAAGTCTTAAAAAGAAGAGTAATGCAGTACCATAAATACTGAATTTTCAAAACAAACATTGTTCTGTTTTACTCTAGTAAACCCCAGTTTCACATTCAGGCTAGGTTTTGTTGGCATAATATCATCAACATATTTTTTACCACTCTCAATCTTTCCCCACAGTTTGTTTGTTTATGGATGTATATTATATAGAAGTAAGTTGTTTGGTCATCTAAATTATCACTTGAATACAAGAAGCATTTAATAATATAAATCCTCACCTCCTCCTTCAAAGAAACTGATTCAGAATAGATCTTTATTAGAATAGCATATTCCATGTTTCTCACAATATGTCAGAAATAAGACATAAAATCAGTTTACTTTAAATAACTAGTCCAGCTTTCCAGGCGAGCAAAGAGACATACTGTAGGAGAAAACAGTATGATTTCCAAGCTTGGTTTTAGAGAGTTCTGAAGTAAAAAACAGTTCAAAAAATACTTTAAAAATCTGAATTTTTATCATGCTGAACTCAACACAAATAGTAAGGCCTGTAACTCTCAGAAGCAATGCTTTATTCTGCACGGAGCTGATAAAAAAAAAATGCATAGATAAAAAGGACAACCTATGTATTTCCAAGTGGCTCCTAATGTGAGTAGTTAGGCAGAAAAATGAAACATAAATGTGAAAATAATAAAAATACAGAAAGAAAAATACAAAGCTGGTCCAACATTAGCAAAGAAATAAAGTACCCATCAGCAAAAGGTAAGCTTTACTGATGGCTGTTCTAGTAATGGGAAAGCAATTCAAGGAATCATTAAATAACTCCTTGTTCATGCATGGCAGTTGACAATGCAGGATTCTAGCATAATTTTAGGAAGAAACTGTGATGGTTGATCCTTGAAAAGGACACCCTACCAAGGTAACCTGAGGTAACAAGTCTAATAATACCTGTGAAAGACATCTGTTCATTTTGAGTTCTGTCATTTGTTCAGAGCTTCACAAAGTTTTTATGAATGTTCTTGTAATCGTCAAGGGCTACAGACTCTAACTAAAGAGAAACACTTTACTGACTGAAAGTATCTTTCTGCATCATGTAGGAATGTTCTTGAATGACCTTCAGGTTGAAATAGTCTCTAGCATATAATATTATGCATCTTTACTCTTACCTGGAAGAACATGTAGCCATGAATGTTGAGGGGAAAAAAGGAAACCTTTCACATGGTCATAATGTTAAGATTTGTGAATGATTAACATATAGCAAGTAACAGAGCATTATAATACTTAATTATCTGCTCTTTAAGAATGTAGTAATATGACAAGTATACAACAAATCAAAGATGAAAAATACCCTATAAAATGGATTATCAAAAAGTTGCCATGACATATATCAGCTGGTACACTGTCTACATCTGATGACATTTTGTAAAATCTACCTCAGACTAACCTTTTCAACTGGGAATACTGAGACACAAAAATAAAGGTGGGTAAATTAGAAAGTGAAATAAAATTTCAGAAGAATGGTATATTAACTTTTTTTATGGTCTAAGGAACCCCATTTTTAAGGAACATATGGTATTTTAATTCATTTTTATAACTACAATTCTAAAATCTGTATATAGCCTTTTAAAAACAAATTCTGTGTAATAAAAAATGGTTGTTTTCATATATAAATTGCCTGAAACTTACACAGTTTAAAAGTACTATTATTATAATGACCGGCTATTTGTCTAAAGTGACTAAGCAATATCTCTTCATTTCCTGTTTATTCTAGCTTTCTTTTTTGGAGACTAGTATTTTGACACATCAGGTTAAGTGTGATTAGACTATTAATGAAATACATTCCGTGCACTATTTTTACACAGTGCCCCTTCAATTTGTCAGTGCAGACCTACTAAATTTAAATTATTTAAATTTTTGTTATCTCTCATGTTAAAAATAACATGCTAGATTAGCATGTTAGAATAAATCATGCAGGACAAGAAAGAGTGATTTCCCTTTTAATAATTTTAAAGACTTCTTATATTTTTGCCCATAAAATATTTGAAGAGTAGGTAAATTAAGCTCTCTAATGCCACAAATACATAACAGGAGTTGGAGTGGAATGTAACAATTTAATGACTTTTAAAATCAATGACTTAAATGTCACCTGGCACACTTCAAAATGACTTTTTCCTGTCCTTTAAAGAGCAGAACTGGACTTGAAGTTCAACATTATGTACACTTCCACTATCTCCTACTGGAAAGATGAATTTTCTGATTGCTCATCTAAGTATAAACTTACACCATTCTATTTCATAATAATTATGCTTCAGGCATTTTAAAAGGCATTTTGTTTCCTTGACTCAAGATGTTACAATGGTAGTTTTTCCATTACGATGTAGATTTTCTCTAACAGACAATCAGGGGTGACAATGAAATACTGTAATAATTAAACAAGAGTGGTAAAATGTGAAAGCACGCTGAGTTAAGAACCCTATTTAGCATCACATTTAATTCAGCAATTCAAGCAAATATTGCTGATAGGATTACATGAAGAACTTATTAAGTATGAAGAAAAGCATTTCTCAATTACAATACTACTGGCTTACAGGAAGAACAATTTTTCATATTAGGACAGTTTAAATCAGGACATGTCCATTTATTTAATATTTATCTTGATCTTTTATTGAGTAGTCTGTTATGGAAGACAGATCTTCCCCAGTAAGAACACTAAAACACAATAGCCAGGGCCCAATCTCAACACTAACGTTGTGCTTAGAACTTATGTGTGTGGATCCTCAGGATATTTATTAACAGTAGTTTGCCTCTTCCCACTGTGACTAGTTCTGCTACTAATTCAACAGAAGTTTTCACCTGGGAAAGTATCAGTCCAGTAAAATCCATGAGGACTAAGTGCCTGAAGGTTTAGCATGTTTTCACGGCATCTCCTGCATCGGACAGGAAACGTTTAAGAAACTGATCATGAGCTCTCCCTGGAGTTATCTTCTACTCAGGGAAATTGCCTGGAATCCATCCAGCAAGCTGTCAAAGATGAAAATCTGACTGCAGGATTTGGATATAAATCTTTATTACTGTCATTACAGTCAAATGCAAACATAAAAATAGCATTAAAAAAAAAAAAAAGCTTAAGTATCATACCTGGCTCTTATTGGGAAGTTCTGAGCGATGTCTTTCATGACCTTTAAGGCATCATAAACAGGGGCAGACATAATTCGAGTAGCTGCTTGAAAACTAAGATCTAGAGTCGGGGGAGAAAAATAAATTAAAAAAAAAAATCACTGGAAATATCACTCAATCATTACTGCCTACAATCAGAACACTGTTCCATATACACATTCTCACTATTAACATATTTTATGTTTTAATCATTGATTCAACAATTATGAAGTAACATTATTAAGGTTGAAAAAGTGGTCACATGTAAGTTGGAAATACTAAATTCAGGCTTTTCTACAGAGTTCTGCTTGACTTTTTTGAACATACACATTGTATATGTAATTTCAAAATTTACAGAAACACACTGAAAAAACCCAGACCATTCATCACGAGGTATTACGCCATCATCAAAAGGGTCGTACCACGCTCAAACCTAGATACACACCAATCCACAGACAACCGTAACTGCAGGACAGAGCAAGATGTTTCCAGATCCAGGACTTCACAAGTTTTTCAGATAACAGATATATTTAATGTAGAAGGCTGCATTGAGCATGTGAATTGTACAATTTTCAAAAGTAGCAGCAATTTCACAGAAAGAGAAAACGGAGACTCGCGAATGAAAGGTCGAACTACCATCAAATTTCAGTTCTCCTAAACACCTAGCACAATTTTTTAAAGGGCTCTCATTTTCAGAATAAAGTAAATTTTCAGATAATGGGACAGTTTAAGATTAATTTGTCTATCCACTGAAAAAAAAATGGTCAAATTCAGTTAGCCATCTCTGGAGCCTAACTTGAGCGTGACAAATTTTGACATGTAAGAATAGGAAAAATTCAGTTTTTGGTACCAATAGGGTAAGGCAGTTTAAGCAACAACTGAAAGCCTCAGGTTATTCAGTTTGAGGAAAGCTGATGCCACATATAGTAAAAAGTGCTGGGCAGAAAGTCATAGGTCATGCTGCCTAGTAAAACTTTGCAACATCTTCTTGAAGTAATTAGGAATTAAAAAGAAGGCTGAATCAAAGTGAGTTAAGACATTCCTATTTTAGCCTGACAAGGTACTCCTTGGCCAAAAAGAATAGGTGAGTGAGAGGTGGGGTGTTAACTTCTATTTCTTAATACTTTTAACAAGAAGTATAAGAAGAAAACACTCTTAAAAGTAGGTCTCAGAACCCTTTCAACAGGCACAGAAGTTGTGATCAGTTGAAGCAACAACATCCAGCTGCTGCTGTTACTACAGATAGTGAGGAAACTGTGAACTTGGGTCATACACTTAAAACCCTGCATATTTTGTTAATAATTTTCATGTTATGCTGAACAGCTAGGATATCAATATTCAAATACCACTGAGGCCAACATCTTTTTACCTCCTTGGTTATCTCTGGTCTGGGCTGTCACTTACAGACCTCCCCTTGCAGCACCCTAACACAGCTGAGAGCGCAGTGTAAGGCACCTTGAGGAAAAAGTACTTACTAATTACTTACCTAAAATATAAAAGCTCTTGAAAGACAACTCTTGAATGGTGTTCAGGTTCATTTATAAATAGAAGTGTGCCCTATAGCTGAAGTAGTTTTGCTTAAATTTAGTTAGATTTTTACTTTGAAGATAATTAAAGGAAATCAGAGAGAAGCTGAGCCATTAATTCAGCCACTATAATTAGTCATTAAGAATGAACTAGAGAAAGCACCCTGTCATGTCAGCAGTAAGGGTATCAAAATAACTGCACCAAAAATGTGGGGGCTGAAGACTGAAGATCCTGAACCATAAGCCACTACAAGTCTTCCTGACATAAATTAACAGCATCCCAATGCTTAATTACTTTCAACACTAAGAACTGGTTTCTGGGGGAGCAGCACCAGTTTCCTTTTATATATATATATAGCCATTACACCACAGAAAAGACCACCACTAAACAGAGGCCTTGTACTGGCTTCTGAAGGTAGACATTAAAGAGATTGAAGTTTCATGGCTGCTTCTGCTTTAATATCAGTCAAGTGGTATTCAACCACACACAAAAAGAAAAATAGTCAAAACTACTCTCTCCATTTTATTTGCAAAGTAGATTTCTCAGCAGAACTTTAAAGCAATATTTTAAAATTGTTTTCAATTCTGGACAAAGATAAACCCTGCAGTTGAACTTCATTAATAAAAGACTGCAAGTGAACTACAATTATCTCACATAGCTAATATCAGACATTGCTAGCATTGCTTGCAAACTCTGTAACATCAGGGTCCCAAAAGAAACTGAAGCTCAGATGATTGCTCAGTCTCCTTCACTGCACTAATATATAGGCAAACTAATTTTGATCAGGTCGTCCTCTAAAGCTCAAGAATGTAAGGGGGAAAATTCAGTTGCATAAACTTAAAGTGCCATGACATTTTATCAGAGATTTACATTTTAGCATGATTTACAGTTTCATTCAAGCTACAGAATGTCCTGCAAGCATCAGCACAAAAGCTTTAGCAATCAACATTTGTTTTCCTTTTCTACAGGAAAGCTTTTAAAAGCCTGTTCTTCCACTTGATATTATATTAAAAAACGCATCAATGTGAACTCCAGTACATTGATAAAATTGGTAAATTAGAGAAAATCAACTGTCCTAACATGTATTTCATCCCAACCCAATAGTCATGTCAAAATTATAGCTTTCGCTTGAGCTCTAAAAAAATATCAAAACCAAGTTTTAATACCTGAGATGACACATCAGGCAGGAAAACAGGCAATATATCTCTCCATCTTATAAAATTACTTCAATGTTCCTTTAATTTCTAGCATACAATACAAGGTATCAGCACATGCCTCTTAAATATTTGAGGTATTACAGCCTTTTTATGAAATGATGTCTCTTTTTAAAAGAAGCTTTTATCATAATGTCGATACATTAAAATAACAACAGACTAATAAACAGAGTATTGAGTTAATTAAAAAAAAAAAGCAACACATACCCTGTAGCTCCCAAACCTTCAGTGGTTCCATGTTGTTCATAGTTTCAATTAGATGTTTTTTAAACTCTATCAGATTATTTTTCAGATCAGGGTGCATCCGTCTACAATAAAACATTTTATTTAAAAAAAGAATCAATTACATCCATCAATGTCTGCTTTCATCCAAAGTACTGCTCATAGCTAATATTGTATTCCTAGGATAACAACCAAAAATGAAAATTTTAACTCATTCTTGAAACAAAAATATGGATTTAGGGTCAGAAATGGTGACTTCTGAGGGCTAAACCCCAGTTAAATAGAATCATAGAATCATTTAGGTCGGAAAGGACCTTTAAGGTCCTTAAGTTCAACCATTAGCCCAGCACTGCCAAGTCAACCATTAAACCATGTCCCTAAGTGCCACATCTAGCCAGGGATGGCAACTCAACCACTTTCCCGAGCAGCCTGTCTCAATCCTTGAAAACCCTCTCTGTGAGGAAATTCTTACTAAATACCAGGAGTTAAATTATTTTGTAGTGATCTGTCTCAAAACCTGCCACATAAATTTATACGGAATAAGTGAACACAAAGATTAGACAGTATTAACACCCCATACAGGTAACTGTTTAGTTAGATTACTATAGGATGATGTATACCTAACATTATATACCTAATGTATATTAACTGTACTATGCATTGACTGTAACTGAATGCACTCCTTGTGGCATCAACCACAAAAGGTGTAGGCAAGACAATGTTGAGAACATGTTTTACAAATTGACACCACTGACAAAATCAATCTACTGAGTACAAATCACCCGTCAGACCTGAAGTACGTGGTACACAAAAGCTTAGCTATTTGTTTTGAAAACATAATAGGTAGGTAAAGAAGTTTTGAGGGCACATACTTCAGCCTGCTACAAGATATATTTGAAAAAGAAAGTCTCCATTAGATTTCTAAATATTTTATGTCTTCTGCTTACATTCATAACTACTTCACAGCTGAGAAAAGTAAAATTTTTAACATGGCTGTAACACAGGGACAATTTACTACTACTGAAACATCTATTTCACCTCCTGAATGAAAAGGAGAAGAGAAAAAACCAATGAATCTAGAAACAGAATCAAAAAGTCTGAATAACTGCCTGACAGCTTCACAAATCAGTCACAGTGGAGAATCAAGAAACTAAGTATAGCTATAGCTATACCTAGCAGAATACAAGAAGAATAAAGCTCAGATAAAGATATGGCATAAGCATTTGGTATTACCTGCTGTGCAAGGTCTCAAACACACAGGTGAAACAACAGTGAAGCCTCAAGATCTGAGTGCACTTCTACCTCAATGTGTTTTGAGAACAAAAAGGCAGGAAGGGGATGGGCTCTCAAGAATTTAGACAGAATTAGCAGCTCTGAACTTTTGAGACTTACAGTTTAGTGACAATATATACAAACAGGTTTACTTTTTGTTTTAAAGAATAAGAAAGAGAATGACATCTAGAGAACACAGAGTCTTGAAGGTTTTTTGATGAAGAAAAAAATTTATCATTCACTGCATGGATCTGTTACAGGAAAAGGGAAGCACGTAGGATGACTGCAACCACAAAATGAATCCACCAGCTGAGGGCTGGAAGGAGAGCTGGATAGGGTAACATTCAATTTCATCTAACAGACTGCAGCTTGGAGATAAGAGTTCCTGCTGGAAGAGAACACAAACTCCAAAATAAGATGGAACCTATAATAAGCCCATCTTCCTAGAAATATCACTCCTTAACTCTAAGAAATTCATTACTATCCTTCTGAAAAACACCTCATGGAGATACAGCACACAGGTTTGGATTTCTTGTGCTACTCTTGCATTTTGAAAACCAACATTTTGACTCTAATTATCTAAAAAAATATGAAATCACAATATTCTAAGTTTTTCTGAGTGTTACCCAGATAGATATTTTTAATTTAAGAAGTTTACTGTATACATTCTAAGATAATTAGAAAACTAAAAGCAATAAATTGAAATTAACAGAATACACAGCCATTGCATCTTTATGTTCACAAAACATAAAAAAAAGGAAAAAACCCCCTAATTTTCACCACATAAAGTAATTTCCAACATAAACCTCAATTCTTCTATGAAAAAACCCCAACTGGTTCAGGTTCCAGAAACAAATGTAGAAGATTAATTATAACTTGTATCAACTCACTTTAATTTGCCGAAGAGAAATCCTTGGACATCACTTTCCTCCTCCTCTTCCTCATCTTCCTCTTCTTTTGTCTCATTTGCTCCTGAACACATAATGCATGTAGACAATACAAGCCAATAAAGTTATTGTTTTATTATGTTTTTATGAATTATAAAACAGTTACTAGAAATATGCAATCACAAAGTTGTCATTCCCAGATGTAGTTTTAATTAGATTTATTCTTACATATTTTGGCATCAGAATTAATTACTTTACATAACTTTGCAACATTAAAATAAATTTTTTAATAGAATTCATTCAGTGGTAACAATTTTTATATAAAATTAAATAGATGTGGTTAAACAGTTCACTTCCCAAAACAGCCACTCCTCAGTTTGATTAAGTGATAAAGTATAACTCTTATCAGTCAGCTACTACCAAATTTACACTTGAAAAGCCTGATGACCTTAAAGCACTTGAATCTCCAGCTGGCATTTGATGTAAGTCAGAGATCACTTTCTTCCCCTTTAAAAAAACTAAACTATTTTTCGACATGACTCAAAGGTCATTAAACCTTAGTCTTACCAAAGAGAGTTAACTTTCTTTTTATCTTGTAAATGTCCCTGCAAAGTAATTTCTCTGTCTCACCATGCTATAGTTACCACTTTCTGTGGTAAATGTCTCATTTCAATACATTGTAACATGCACCGGTCCAAATTCTATGGTACATCACATCTTTCCTAGAGAACATTGTGAAAGTATTTCCACAGAAATTCAGAAAAAAAAAACCCCTCAGGCCTCAAACACTAATGTGTAGATACTGTAGTCATTAGTATATGAGAGATGCCAACAATCATAAATTAATTGAAGTACAAAGGTTAAACAATCTTAAAATTACTGAAAGGAAGAAGACCGGATTATGTTTTAAAGAGCCACAGAAATCAACAAATAGAGGGTAGAAAATTGACTGTATCCTAAGCACAGATCTTTACAAATGTTCTCATATATTTTGATTTCTTAGTTCCTAATACCTGAGATTTCCTTCTGTAGAAAGAAATAAGTATAAACTTCAAAACACTAATGACTGAAGATTGTACAAACTGAAGACTCCAACACATTTTAATAGTATCTCCATAACGATATCAAATCAATTAAAAAACCCACATACCTTTAACCTGTGTGTCATCTACTGCTTTATATTCTGTACTCTTTATTGCAAGTTCCACACCATATCCAGATAAATACATTTTCCTGGAATTCGGTTTCTGCTTGGCGATATTATTGTAACAGAAGAAAAAAACCATAACTTAAAAAATGTATTTAAAGGAGATTAACAATATCTAATATTGTACCTTTAAAATGCTATGGCAGTCATTACTTAAATTCATCTTTCAATTCAAAGGGCAAGGCATATTGACAGTCCACTGAGAAGACACATAACAGAAAATCACAAAGTCCTTTATCTCCTGCAAATCTCAGAAAGGCTGGTCAAAACTGTAGTCCCTTCACACAATACTTGAAGAGGGACTAGAACAGGTAGAGCTCATAGCAGCCTATACAATTACTGATGCCTCCAAATCACATTTTAAACTGTTACTCATTTCTTTTTAATGTTGCCAGACTCCCAGGATGTTAAGAGGAAATTATTTCTGGATCAGACTTATTCTTTTAAAAAGTTTTCATAAAACAATTAATCACTTTCTGCAAGGAGTATTAAGAAAATGTATTAAAGTATCACTGCTAAAAACAGGTTGCCATTTACTAAAAACAAAAAACAACTACTTCTAACTTCGAAGTGGAAGTTTGACATTCAATAGTATAATTACACAAAGCGTACTTATTTCTGTATACATGCCCTAATTTGCCCCAAATGTATGAAAATCCCCTTTCCAAAATACAATTTGCACATGCATAGCAGCAATTTCTTGAAAGCCTTTGAGCTATAGCTTGCAATTTCTAAGAATCACTCTGTAGTGAGAATCCTCCAGCCCACGAGTGAAAATCCAGCAGGGCTGGGGGGTTCCTCTGTCCATTCTCTAAGCAAATCTCAAGGCAGAGGGCGCAGAGAGCACTCTATAAGTAGCCTCAGTGCAATTGGCAAAAAAAAAAAGAGACAGCAGAAAGACCGTACCTCTTCTGTTATCAATGCTCCCTCTTCTGGCATTTAATGTAAAAAAGGAGGGAGAATCCACCTCAGTGGGAACCAAAGAACAAAAATGGAGGTTGTGAGGAAAGAAGAAAAGGGAAGAGAGGTCTGAAGAGAGAAAAGGTGCAGGCAAGAAGGCAACATGCGTTTGGAGGGACCATGATGCATAAGCCAAGCAGAGCAATGAGACATTTAATATGCGAGTAGACATTTAAATGAAATAAAAGAGCATAAAAGAACAAAGTTCAATAAAAACTATATCCCATACAATTCAGAATTCAAGACTGGTTTTCTCAAATTCTCTATTTCATTACTGTGAGCAAACAACTCAAAGTCATCTGCAAACTACGTATCTCATCTCCCTGAAATGCCTGGTCTTCATAAATTGCAGCAACCTCTCACTCCATCAGATTACTCTCAGATTAGTCACACTCTTTAAGAGCTGTACTTTGAATATAAATCACAAAAGCCTTCCAATAATCAAAACTGGGGACAATACAATTCCATGTACTGGTATTTTTCTTCTTTTGTTTCAGGGAGAAGAGTAAGTTAAGAAAAGAATTCAGAAACATTATGTTTCCAATAGTGACAATATGGTACACAAACATTTTAAAACTAGTCAGTGATGCTGGTTGTGATAGCCCACACTGCTGTATCTCAATGAACATATGAGATTACACTCAGAATATGTAAAAATATAATTGGTAATTTCTCAATTTGATTCTCTATTCTACTTTCCATTTTTCTAATTCTAGTTACTAATATGTTCAGTCTGCTGCACCAAAATTCACCCAAGAGCTTCGTACACTGTACAAAATCCAGACATATCACCAAAAAAAGAGATATTTCAAGATAAGTGATGCAATCAGTGCTTGCATGCAGGATTGGTAACATCATCATGCTTTCCCGGCTTCATAGTTTGTATTAGATTAATTACTTACCTAGGAAATTTTAGTATTAGAAAATGTATTGCACATAATTTGGGCAAATGCAAAAATTAATGCAGAAAATGTGTTTTGTCAAAAAGCAAGCGAAGCAAAGACAGAATACTAACAGTTGACCAAAACAATTTGAATTGCATACCTGAACATAATGCCGGAGAACATAAACAATTTCCTCCTTTTGTGCCTTCTCAGATAAAATCTTGTGGAATTTGACAAAGTCTTTTGTACCCATTTCTGCATATAGAATAACCACTGGGCCATCCTCTTTGAGAGTTGGGAATTTATGGTCTACCTTGAAAAGATAGGGCCTGCGTCTGGTTTTAAAACAAATAATTGTGATATTATAAAGCCAGAAAATTAATTAAAACAGTGGCAGTTTTTCTACTTCATAATTGAAAAAAAATAGTAAATGTTTATATGCTGAAAGTATACAAGCCATGTTAAAATCATCACAAAATAATCATGATTGCTCATAAACAAACCCAGAACAACAAATTCACAAATTCAATAAGAAACTGAAAAATCAGCATCAACAATAACTAATTGTAATATATTTTATCAAATCACAACACAAAGCATATAAAAAGCGTAGCACTTGGAGATTTTGTGCATCAGTAACAGCTTGAAGCTTTTAATTTGAATGATACATTATATCTATTAGAGATGCACAGAGCAATCAGTGAGGGACAGAGTGGCAGAGGAAGATTTTGGGAAGTTTGAGAAAGCTGGTAACACACCTGGAAACTAACTGGGGTTATACTACTTTGACACCATCAAGCGCTGTTAATTTAGCTAATTTTGCAAGTTTTGACTGCCTACCTACCCTCCTTATTGAAAATCATGACTAGAGAAGCTACATTGCCACGATTTCTTAGATGACTAGAAACATCTTTTGAATAAAACCTGGGAAAGATGGAGAAGTAACAGAGGATATCATTGAGTAATACACTCAAGGTACAAATGATTGATGTCCACACTTTTTCAAAGTTGCCTTTGCACAGACAGCCAAAAGACCAGTAAACTCTCTCCAAAGCATCCCCAAGACAAGTTAGGAAACTCTAACACACAGTACAGAACTGTGTAGTAGACACTCACTGAAGAGCCATTCTGGAAAGCTGTGAGCAGAACGCCACAGTTCCTGTGATGCAAATCATAGGAATATCTTCAATGTAAAAAACCAGAGAATAATTTACACTGCAAAGGTAACCTTTGGAGGTAATGTGCTGCAAACCCTCAGTTCAAGCAGGAGCAATTTGTATGAGGTGACTCAGGGTTTTAACATCAATGTCCTGTGTAAGTAAGTTTGGTAGGTATGCAATCAAGGACCTCATTTGTAAGGTAGAAATAAAAGGAGGGGCCCAGTTTAAGAATTAACTTTGGGTGCATGTAGCCAGGTGTCACAGAAGTATCAGGCAAGCTGTCCCACTGCTATCACAGGACAAAGCAGACCAAATAGGTAAGATCTGGGAGTCTGAAACCACTCTTGAATGAGTAAACTCTGGGGAAGAACTGATCCAGATTTGCCCCAATGAAAGAGTATGTGTGGGATGTGACTTGTGCAACTTCCTTCTCATAGCCAGGGAGACAAGAGCTGCCACAGTCATATAGAGAGCGGAAAACCTAAATCAAGGGAGCTTCTCTTTTCCTAACTAACTTCAACCACCTACTTCTACCAACCAGCTAAGGTGGTTTTCTGAGTACTGCCATGATTGAACAGTGACAGTTTGAAAGGAAGAAATTCAAATCACAATGAACATGCTTCATGAAAATATTAAATGCTGCAGTGAACTAACACTGCATAGAGCTCTTCTAATGACCTTGGGTTGAGAATTAAAGTGTTCAGCCCTTGTAAATCCAAGATAAGCCTCTGTTCTCTGTTTCTCTTCAACACTGAATAGTAGTGACAAGGAATTGATTCTCCTGCTCTTAGAACTGAAACCTAATTAATTTCCTGCCATAAGAGATCCTCATAAGAAGGCTGCCTGAAAGACAAGGAAGAACAGCTGGGCAGACAAAAAGAAAAAGATAAAAAAATGACAGATGTGGAGTTCAGCACCTGCTAATCAGTCACTAGGGTAGTACAGGCAACTATATGCTTGTCTAGATAGTTGCCAGGATAGGATGCAGAAGCAATGTGATAAAAGACAGCAAACATGTACTGACAAATGTAAGGCACTGATTGTTTTGATCAAAATGTGACTCCAATTAATGCTTCTGCTCTTCACAGCGACAGCCCCAGAAATCTTAGTGTTGTGTTTTGGACAGTTGGCAAGGTAAGCAATCCCAACCATTTAACCACATGTACTTTGACACATCCAGAGCCCTTGAGCTCTGGAGCCATTGCAGCTCCACACAAAATACTTCCAACTAGAGCCACACAGTCCATTGCAATGCAGCTGAAAGCATGTAAGACAAAACCACAGTTGCTGCTGCATAAAGGACTGGATAAAACAAAACCTTAACTGTGACGTGCGGAATATTTGGGCTCTCTTCAGTCCAAAGCGCCTGAGACTTCCTGAATCCTGGGTTGAGATGATGAATCCACACAAAAGAATGCTGCAGCCTCTTCTTTCTCTTCCAGTGAGATTTGAAACTAGCAATCCCTAAAATTAGAACATTTCTACAAGTCCTCATCCAAATGTGGTGAACAACTGAAAGCATAGTTTAAATTTAAATAGTTTAAATTGGCCTGGCTTAGTTGGAAGAGTCATGACAGACAGAAGGCAGAGAATGGAATAAAAAGGAAAATACTTTGAATTTAAAAAAAAAAAAAAGTTTTCTTCTATGAAAAGACAAAAAAAGAATGACTGGTTTAGAGCAACCAGCTGTGAGATGGCACACTGTCCCATGTATCATTTGTTCACTTTGTAGAAAAAAAGGAACAGGAGCACAGCCCTATCTTTATCACCTAGCCTAAAGATCACCAGCATAGGTGAAAAGCATCTGCTACCCAGAGTACAAATGGAACTAACAGTGGAAACGATTACCTGAACATGTGAAGGTGAACATGTTTTCCTCAAATCTAGCTCCAGGTACTCTAAATATTTGAGTGATACAACTATTTTTGGGGTGGGGAGGAGGAGGGAAAATTTATCAAGACTTTATCCCTTCAACTCTGAAGGTTGTGATGTGACTGGTGCATGCAAAGCTATTGAAAACAGAAGATCAATCAAATAAAAGAAACTTCAGTTTTGTTGAAAGTTCTTAATGATTTCTAGAAGTCTAACTCTCTCAATTCTGAATAATTCAGGATTCTATTGTTTAGTACTAAGATTTTCCAGAATCTTGTAAATTTAGGAATAGTATCTCCAGAAAGGAGAATGTATTAAATCCAGTTAACTGCTTTAAAAGATTATTATGTTCAGACATCGCAATAAAATGTTAAGGTCTCATGATGCCTTATTATATGGCCACAAGAATTCGACAACATTTTTAATTATTTGTACCATATTTTGGCTTTTATTTAAGAAAATAAGACATTTGTTAGAAGACTATAACAGTTAAAAATGGGACATTTTAAACTAGACAGTGGGATATTTTTACAGAAACCTTGGCTACTGAATAAGTAAAAGACAATGATTTAGTAGGCTGTAATTATATCAATGGACTTGGAATACACCACAAATCACACATGTAGAACACAATTATTTTCAGAAGCAACCAACCCAAGGAGAGAAATTTATAGGTTTTCAGGGTTTTCCCCCACCATTTATTTTTGACCGAAAGCAAAATCCAAGAAATATACCCTACCAAATCATCTTTCAGCTCTGCATATCTCCATAAAGTGGCTGAGGGTATGGACACTAATGTATATTATGGAGACCATTGCAGGGAAAAAAACGAAAAACAAACAAACAAAGAAAAAATGTTACATGCAGGTCTTGAAAAGACACAAATAAATATATTTTTTAAAAACAGAGATTAAACATTATGCTTTCACTATTTTGTTATTGTTGTTTTGATAAGTTCTATGTATTTTACTTCAGAGCTCAAATTAATTCTGGACTGATGCTAGTTACCACAGGAAAAAACCTGCAGAAAGGGTTGACAGGTGCAAAGTCCAGGACAAGGTGAGGAACAGTTATGCCAGCAGAGGTAGACTCCTCTTCTACTCCTGTGCCAAGCCCTTGCAATCCAGAAAACCTCAAGTCCAACAAGCCTGACTACAGAGAAAGGTCTGTCAGCAGAGTACTGAGTCAGACATACAAAACTGTAAGCTTGTATAGAAAGTACACTGTAACTTAAACTTGACTATTCCATGTGGAAAAAAAAAAAAAAGAAAAAAAAAGAAGTACAAAATTGTCCAGGTAATTAGAGGACCAAAGCTCTATGATTTTATTTTAAAACCTACTTTGATTCATAATTGATGAACTCTCATAATATTAAGCTCTTTAATAATCTATTTCTCCTCTTAAACCAGATCTTTATATTTACCTCTTAGTAGCCTTCTTCAGCAGCTTTTTTATTTGATTAGTCTTACAGGTGTGCTTCTCATGGATAACCACAAATGCACTGCAGCCTTCTGGTGGAGGTTCATCAGCTGCAATCTAATATTTCAACAATTATACTCAACCAGAATGCTTTGATTGCACTTCAACTTAAACTCACATCCCTTTGATTAAAATAACTCAACAGCTGCCATTAAATTGTGTTTCTAATTAAGCCCATTCAAATCTGTGTACATGTGAGGGGAAAAAAATAGAGAAAAATATTAAAAGATTAAGACCCTATAACCGCTGTGAGATGTAGTCTCTTAAACACAGTCATACTCCAGAAAATAAAGTACATTTATGTTCTGTAGAGACAGGACTGAGAAATCACCACAAGCTGAAATCACAGGCTGTACTCTAAGATATTTTTAGCTTTAGTTGCTATCAGCAATCATGTTAACATACAAAGATCAGACTTCCAAACCAATAAATCCCAAACGAATAATATCAATTTTTGATTCTCTCTCTTTCCCATTCCCTGCCTTTTTTTTTTTTAAACTCTACTCAGCTACTCCCATATGAAGTGGGAATCATGTGACTGCATGTCAGTGACTCTGGATTCACCCGCTGAAAGATAAGAACAAAAAGACATGAGTCTGAGATTATGCTATACCTCCAGAGAACATCTGCAAAACTCCCCAACTTTATTACAGCTTATTACCTTTCAGAAACATGGATTTCTCACTTTATCTTAAAGGTAGCATTGCTAAAAGGAGGAGTAGTAGTTTTAGGTTTAAAGGCACAGTGAATTTATGTCCTCTCACTTTTTCATTAGTAAAGCAGGTTTTTCTACTTTTCAACGTTTCAAATACTAAAACAATGAAAAAGATGAGAAATCCACTAAATAAAAAGTACAAATTACTTGAAGCTACAGGAAATGTCCTACTCTGGGAATGTCTAATTTCCCACAGGATTACTTAAAGCAATGCAAGAAACCCCCACGATCTGAGTTTTAAAAAATGAACAATTGCAAAAAAATTCTACCCTGAAAGGAATGGTATCCATACAATTGAACATGAATATTTGTTCCTGTCAATATAACCAGCTTTAAAGCATCACCTTTCTCATGTTTGACTCCAAATAATATTGGCATATATTTTACTGAACTGTAACAATGAACATCGTTTAGCCAAAATACCTCATTCAATCATGTACCAAATATATCAGGCAATACTGTCACCTGCTGAAACATCTGAACAGTTGGAGAATAAGCCCGTATGGAAAGTGCAAACTTCAACAGATTGATTTGCAAATTGGATAAAAATTGTCCTGCTTTCTTCAAGATTAAATTGTAATAGGAGTACTCTGAATCTGTTGAAGAGAGAAAAAACAAAAGAAAAGACAAACTTTTAGTATTTAGCCCTAAATCATGTGGCATATCTACTGGCACTACATAACAGGCAAGCATTAATGCCAGTGCTGCTTGCCATTCAAAAGTCTTCAGTGTTGTCCACTAATAACTGTTTCCTTTCCTATGAATCCAGAGGCCTAATATAACATAAAAACAACAAAAGAGAGCTCAATTGCACTAGTTAGTATCTGCATTATTTTCAGCAATATAAAAACCCACTCAACAATAATGTCTCTTGAAAAACCCACATGGAAAGTCCTGAATAGAGCATTATTTTACAAATAATTTCCTCACATTTAGCTTCGAAACCCTCCAACCATGCAATTTACATAAATAAAAATCTTCTAAAGGTCTCATTCTTTGGGCTACTCTCATATATTCTATTTCTGCCTTAAAAATACATGATAAACAAGAGTATGAGAATTGATGCAACACGTGAAGTAGCTTCCCCCATCCCTGCATATCCTGTATTTTCAAGGTCAAAATTAGGACTCTGAGTAAGAAGGTAAGTGGATGGTGTCTGGGAATGACAGAAGTGATAACACAGAACATTGGTTGGAAATAATTAACCTTCAATTCTCATTCTAGAGGCATATTCAATTTTCATAACTAAGCAGCTCCTATCCTCTCATTTTCCTCTTTACAGCCCTGTCGTGGTTGTAAAAAAAAAAAATCTTCTTTTGCTCTTAAAGCTTCTAGCATCTCCTTTCTGCCTTCTCCTCCTTAAAACTCATTATTTAGAAAGGCTGAGTTTGCTGTAATTCACAAGAAAAAACCCCTAATATTAGGTAGGCGTGTAAAAGTATAAAAGCTCCTGCTCATGAATACTATATGATGTCTTCATTTCAGCAGGGGCAGAGTTAATTTTCCAATTTTTTAGGGTTTTTTTGTTTTATTCAATAGGAGAGTAATGTTGACAACACACAGGAAGTTTTAGTTGTGGCTAAGTAGTGCTTACCCTGAGTCAAGGACTTTTCAGTTTCCCATGCTCTGCCAGCAGGGAGGTGCACAAGAAGCTGGGAGGGAGCACAGCCAAGAGAAGCTGACCCAAACTGGCCAAAGGGCCATTCCATACCATGTCATGCCACACTCAGTGTATAAACTGGGAGAGTTGGCTGGGAGTTGTCGATCTCTGCTTGGGGACAGACTAGCCATCAGTCAGTGGGTGATGAGCAATTGTATTGTGCATCACTTGAGAGAAGTTTTATTCCTCTCTTTTTCCTGTTATTATATTTCACTTTATTTAAATTATTAAACAGTTTTTTCCTCAACCCACAGGTTTTACCTTTCCTTATGCTCTTCCTCATCCCACTGGGGAGGACAGAGAGTGGACATGTGCTACTTAGTTGCCGGCTGGGGTTAATCCATGACGTATGATTGTTACTGTCTTACATTAAATTCAATGGATGAAAAACCTGTCTATGTTCTCTACACCCACACATAGCCCCGGCAGAACCCAAGTGGCAACGAAGCTGGTGAAAGCTCTAGAGCACATGTCCTGTGAGGAGCAGATGAGGGAGCTGGGGGTGTTCAGCCTGCAGAAGAAGAGGCTCAAGGGAGACCTTATCACTCTCTGCAACCATCTGAACGGAGGCTGTAGCCAGGTGGGGGGTTGGCCTCTTCTCCTGACTGAGAATGGACAGGAATTTGCCACAAGCTGTGCCAGGGGAGGTTCAGATTGGACATCAGGAAGAATTCTTTCACTGAGAGGGTGGTTGAGCATTAGAATGGGCTGCCCAGGGAGGCGGTGCAGTCACCATCCTTGGAGCTGTTCTGGAAGTGACTGGGCGTGGCACTCGGTGCTATGGTTTAATTGGCAGAGTGGCAACTGGCCAAAGGCTGGACTCAGCCTTGTAGGTCTTTTCCAACCTTAATGATTTTGTGACTCTAAATAAGATAAAATCGGCTTCGCATGTTGAAAACAGTGAATATAAAAACTTGGAAGCAACAAATCCTTCCAGACTGAAACTTTTTTTCAATAACTATATTTTAAAATTTTCTTCAAATTATCTCCACAAAAATAAAATTAAATCTGAAATTTCTGCCTCTCCACTCAGCCTCAAATAACATCCTATTGAAAACAGCGAAGAGCCAGTAAATATATAACTCTAAAAATTCTGCCTCAATAAAATATTTTTACCACAAGTCTTTAAATTTTTTGGCTTACAAATTCCATCTATGCTTTCACTACTGTATTTAAAACAGCTGACATTTTTTCCCTGGAAGATGATTATGATTATGATTATTTTAATAAGTAAAAAAAAAAGAAAAACATAGTTTTTTCTCTGCCTTCAAAAATGACTGTACAACATTGACAAGGATATATTTATCAAATCATGCATTCACTCCTACTGCTTCAAATTCTATTAACACTGTTGGCTTCACTTAGAATACAACTGTACTTTAAACTTCACCAAGATACATGAATCCATGTCAAATGCTATATGAACTACCTAACGCAAAACCAGTTTTTAGAGTTTATTACATACACAGAATATTCTGAAATGGAAGGAACCCACAAGGATCCTCAAGTTCAACACTACAGTGGACTTAACTGGACTCTTAAGGCCTGTACATGGATTGAACCTGTGACCTTGGTGTTATTAGCACACCATGCTCTAACCAACTGAGCTAATTTGCATTAATCAGAACTATGGTTTGAGCTTTGCAAATTATTTTCACATAGTATTGAATCCTTGAGATTTGGTAACTACTTGCCCTTCAAGCTCATTTTAACATTGCCAAAAGAGTAGAAGTAATAATAAATTTCTTAGGATGTTACAGGGAATCACGAAGAACCAGATTTTTCTGGTTATAAAATCCTGCGTGACAGCATATTACCGCTAAACCATTAAAAAAGTCAATTTAAAAGTAAATAAAAGAGATCACATCAGCAGGATACAGCTCCAGACTACAGATATCTGAATGCACATGTATTAGCTTCATATCTGTGAACTTTCATCCTAGCCATGAGAAAGTCTAGCAGCCAACAAAACCTGAAAAGCTCACTCTGAAGATGCTTTAATTTGTCAGCTGAAAAGCTCTCTCAACTCCTGTAGCCAAACTGATCAGACTGACTACAGCAAGAACTGAACA
Source organism: Machaerirhynchus nigripectus (assembly GCA_013397975.1). Lineage (NCBI taxonomy): Eukaryota > Metazoa > Chordata > Aves > Passeriformes > Dicruridae > Machaerirhynchus > Machaerirhynchus nigripectus. Next base: position 26,564 of record VZRQ01004992.1, read on the forward strand.
GCTAGCTAAGCGAACTCACATTTAAATGTTGACATTCACTATTCACGATTTAGAGCAGTATCCTTCATCACAGGTAAGTTAAAAATAATTAAAAGAGACAACCAGGGTAGTCACAAAAAATAAGAAAGTATTATAGCACAGCTCCTCAGACCTCATGCACACAGAGCACAAAACTAATCTGAGTATATGCTGGTAGCCTACAAAAGAATTCAAAGTACTGAGGCACAGGAGGTAGGGAGAATAAATATAAGGGACATAATTTATCAGAAGAACACAGTGTGCTGGAATAATTATTTTGTGGGATGGAAGTATGAGGATCGTTCCAACTGCATAGATATGTACGTCTGGATCTACAGATCAGCTAGGGAATTAGAGATCCCAGGTAACAGCAATTCAGGCAATTACTGGCCAGTCAAATCTCTATGCCATTCAAGCAAGATGCCAGTAAAGAGGGAATATTTTATTTTATTGCATTATTAGTATAGAAATGCCATGTTTGTGAAACTGATTCCTCTTGAATCTTTAAGGGTTATATACACATAAAAAATACTTGCCTAATTTAGTTCTGAATAATGTGTAGTCTTCTAGATTGCAACAAGTAATTTGCATGATTGTTGTTTGTATGAAATACACTGTTACATTTTTTTCAGAGAAAATTTTTTCCATTGAGAAAATGTTTGCGTGTTGGTTTTGTTTTGGTTTTTAATATATATTTATGAGGCTGCTGAAAGTTCAATATATAAACTGAAGCACTTGGGAAGACAGTAAACACTCAAGTGATAATTAGTCGGCAGGGAACTGGCTACTTACCTTCCCTCGGCGATCATAAATTAACCTTTAGGGATATAAAAGCAGCAGCAAGTTTAAAATGCCATCTTCAGTGTTTTGTAAGTGCTGGTTTTAGTATGAAATTTCTGCAGCTTTGATTCCTTTATAACATACCTGCAGCTCAAAATAGCATCATGCCTTTCCAAGCATTTCACAAGCCTGGCAGAAAATGTTGCACATTAAATAGATATAAACAATGTTGCCCATGTTACCTGAAGACTTCACATTCATTTAATACAGTGTATCCCATCACTAACTGGTTCATGTTTTCCACATGGTATAATCAAGATGCTGCCCAAGTTGATTTGCATTCATATTAAAAAAAGAAAGTTAAAAGTACCAAATACATCACCAGACTAAATATTTTACCAAATTCCATGTACATAATTCCTACCAAATCCATTAAATTGCTACAAATGTCACAGCTAAACAGACCATTAATAAACCTAATTTGGTAATGCTAAATATTTTAAATTAGCAAATTAAAAAGAGATGTTGATTATTCTAAATTTAAAACAAGTTCTGAGAACTGATTAAAAAAAACAGATTGAAAATCATCCAAGGGAGGATTTAGAAGAAAAAAAGCAAGCTACCCTATTTGATTTTTTAAGTTGTCTTCTAGCTTTAACACTTTACAACTCTTCTGAAACATTCAACAGTACGTTGGGATACAAATCTATCATCCAATTCCTTCATAAATCCAGATTTTCAGCTTCAAATCTAGGAATTGGTTATTTTTTATGAAAATGTTTCTATTTAAACAAACAAACAACGCTTTTATTTCCTGCTTATTCATCCTGTCTACTCTTGGCATCACTCAGAGAACTGAAAAGTCAATTGCCCCAACCAATCCTTCTTCAGCCAGATCCTTTAATTTACACAAGCAGTTGTTGCTACATCAGTTTTAACACATCATGAACATCCCTCTACGTCAACGTGTCATGACATGCAGCAACTAAGACAGAACCCATTCCACACCATATAGAGAACCAACTTCTCCTCGGACGTAAACTATTGCACACCTCGCGGTGAACTGTGCCACTGCAGTCTTGCAGCACCAGATTCTTCACTCAAGCTGACCAGTTTATTGTAAACACCTAATGCAGACTTCCTGCTCATTAAGAGCACCCATTTCCTTAAATTAAGACTACCCCAACTATGACTTCACTTTTAGGAAAGCCACTTGGTGCCAGAACTTCAAATTTTCCTGCATTCTTGTCATAGGTATATGTTGGCCATAAAGATAAATACACACATCAACTGCTCAATATGCTTAATTAAAGTAGTATTTTAGTACAGTCTCAAGGTTCCCAACTGCCAGCTTTTAACAGTTCGTTGGCATGATAGGTCATGGAAATCATCCTACTGTAATTTATTTATACTCAATCACAGAGTTTATCCAGGTGGAGTAGGTATTTCACAAACAGCTAATTTCAACAGACATCTGTGTCACTAATAATAAATGTCATTAAAGCTTCAAATTCCTTGGAAAGTGTGTCCAACAAGCAGAAAAGAGATGGCTGATAAAAAAAACCCTGACACATCATCTAATACAGCAGTCTTATCTCAAGGCAATATCAACTGCATCTAAACCACTCATAGAAAAAAAAGAGTAAGTGACTTCTGGAGGTCACCTCATCCAAACTGTTACTTAGAGACACAATTTCAAGGCTTGACTAGGCTGCTCAAGGCCTCATGCAGTAGAATTTTGAATTATCTCAATGAATAGATATTCCAGAGCCTCCTGGAGCAGCCAGTTTCAGTGTTTACCCAATCCCATGGCAAAAACATTTTCTCTAGTATCCAACCACAATTTCCATGTTTCAACTTCTGCCCTTTGCTTTTTCTAATACCACTGTGTACCTTCAGGAAGGGTCTGGTTCCACTTTATTTCTCTATTAGAAAGCTTCCTCCTCTCTTTCTCAAGTTCACAGTTCTCTCAGCCTTTCTTCAGAAGTCTGCTCCAGCTCCCTAAACACTGCAGAGATCCTCTCCTAGACTTGCTCCAATGATGGACTCTTGTCTTTCTTTTCACAGGGAGCCCCAGTACTCCCGATTCAGTCTTACAAGTGCCACATACAGTGGTAGAAACACTTTCTTTGACCTGTTGGCCACACTCCTGCTGCTGCAGCCTGGCATGTAGTTGGCCTTCTCACTGTTTGCAAGGATCCCCATGCTGTCTCTCAAAAAACCACTTTCTAGTCAGTCAGCACCAAGATTACGCTGTTGCTGAGATTATTCCAGCCCACATGCAGGGAGTCTGTAAAGTGCCTTTGCTGAATTTCCCAGTGTTTCTGTTGGCCTGTCTCCCCAGCCTGCCAAGGTCCATCTAATTACAGTCTTACCTTCCAGCTTCTCCTCCCAGCTTTGTGTCATTCAGAACCTTGTGGAGGGTGTAGCACATGCCACTGTCCCGTGTGCTGACAAAGAGTCAAAACAGCATTAGTCAACAGCACTTGCCTCAACAAATACTACTAGCACCTGACCACAGGTCAAATTCTGCACCTTCTTCCATTTTCCATGTTGTTGTGCCTTATAAAGAATGTCTTTTAGCAGCATTCACCATCCGGGCATTCTGTTCTCAGTGATTCTCTCTGATTTTGTATATACTTCTGACCATGAGATCATCATCTCACAGTAATTTGGGGTGGCTTTTTAAATTTTTCCAGTTGATACTCTAAAACTAAAATCACAGTTCTTTGTACATTTTCTGCTTGTACTTCTTCCATTCTAAAGAAATGATGACCAAAACACAGGGAGACAGTAAAGTCAAACATCACACTGTACTTGACATAAAAGCACATAATGGAATCAAAAGCAGCAAAATTATGTTTAATACGCATGTCCCTGTTCCCTTCCTAGTAATCTTTTAAGTCTATTGGATGCTTTGGGCACTGCTGACCACTCAAATAACTTTATTACATGCACACCACAATCTTTTTGAGGTTGTATTCAGTCATTCACAATTGTTGAAATGTTGTTTCTCAAGTCCTCTCTCCCATATACAGCATTTTTCATGTACCTGCACTTCTCAGTGTCATTTTCTGCAGGATCTTTCTACAATTTGTTAGCTTTTGACTATTAATTTAACATTCAATTTCCTTTAAGTTTCTTCCAGTGGTAGTGTTAGGTGCTCACACTCTCACCTAAATGAATTGTGCTATTCTGTAAGTAAAAAGCAAAATGAAGCAGCCTTACCTTTTTCTAAAGCCTTTCTCACCTTGTCCATCTGTTGACCTACCACACAGGTCTAATACTGACCAGCCTGGTATAAAGCTCTGTAGGTTTCCCAATTTTTCATTACCATGGACATTTCTAGTAAGCTGCTCTCCAAGGTTTCTTCTGGGGTGGCTTTTTATGTTTCCTTTGCTGGATTTTATGCTTTGGTCTTCTCTCCAAATTTTTAACAACTTAATATTCTTCTGTCTAATCATGCAAGGCATTTTTAGTCCTATTTTGTCAGTGATAAACCTTTATTCTAAAACAGCAGTATTGATGCTAGATAACAGTCTCCATGCCATGTACAAGTATTAAACGTTTTCCCGTAATTCTTTAAATTTTTCCTTTAGCTAGCATTCTCATTTTATTACTTGTGTGATTTTATGCCCTGCAAGTATCCATCTTACAGAAAACATGAAGTCTCAATATCCTATAAGCTCTTAGCAAGTCATGTAAGGAGGTAGGTATCTTTAATCTTTACACTTCTGTTCCATATTATAAGAGCAGTTCAGTCCATGTCATCTCCCTTTTTTCTTTCTTAAACTCCTCTACAAGTATTGCTCTTAGGGGAAAATATGCTACAACTTTCTGAAAGAAACCTACCTAGTAAGCAGTAATGGAAGAGTCAGGCTTGACCTGCCTGGATCTAATTAAAGTGTTACGTTTAAGTTAAATACAGCACAAGATAACATATTAAACACCAGCATGCTGTTTAACTTACCTCCTTGCTTGTAAACTGTTAATTCCCGCACAGTTTCCAAGAACTGCCAAAACTTCTCATTACCATCTTCTGCAATAAATTCACTGTTTAAAAATAAAAATTAATTGTCCATAGGTTGGCTTTGTCCAAAGACGTACCACAGTAAAAACCTTCAGTTGTTTAAAATAATTAATACCCATCAGCAACCAAATGTTAGATATTCAGTGACTAACAACCAAATCTGTAGCATAAACACTAAACTGAGCTGTATTTTAGTCAAAAGATATTTTGAACAAAATACTATCATCCAAACTCAACAATCAGAGCTGTAAAGTATGCAGACTATTCTCTTCATACAGAAAACCCCCAAAATGTTCACTTTATTTTTGCACAGATGTTCCAATATACACTTATAAATGAAATCAATTCAGTACACAAATTTTATTTAATAATAGCTAAGTATACAAACAAGAACACACTGTCAGATTATAGTCCTTCATTAAATTACAGGCTTTCACCAATGACATCTACTTTGTTGCGCATGGAGGGAGATTGTCAATCTCTGAAACACTTTCAAACATGGGTTAATCCTTACAAAGCATAAAAGGTAAGATTTACTTTATATCAAATACCAGCTTTTTTATTTTTCAAACTGAAAGAGGCAAAATTTAGGTTAGATATACAGAAGAAGTTCTTTACTGCAAGGGTGATGAGGCACTGGAACAGGTTTCCCAGATAAGCTGTGGATTCTCTATCCCTGGCAGTGTTCAAGGCCAGGCTGGATGGGGCTTTGGGCAACCTGGTCTAGTGGCAGATGTCCCTGCCCATGGCAAGGGGGTTGGAACTTTAGGTCCCTTCCAACCCAAACTGTTCTGTGATTCTATGATTTACAGGTAGCATTTATAAGGTTTGTGGTTTTCTTTAAGGGAACATCAGTTGCTTTAGCTCCCCCTGCTTATGTCTACCAAAAACTTCAATTTGCTACCATGACTATATTGTTTTCTATCTTTACTTTGGAAGTTTGCCTTTCCTTTGATTACAGAAGCTTGCAGTTCTCCAAACAGCAGCAAGTAAGTTTGAAAGCAAAACAAATTTAAGCCAAATGGGCAGGGGAGCCACAGGCACCTAAAACTGGAAAACATTTTTCCTTCCAAAAGTGAATCACAGAGTGGTTTGGGATGGAAATGACCTTAAAGATCATCTGGTTCCAATCCCCTGCAATGGGCAGGGACACCTCCCACTAGACCAGTTTGCTCAGAGTCCCAGCCAGCCTGACCTTGAACACCGCTAGGGATGGAGAATCCACAACTTCTGAGGACAACCTGTTCCCGTGCCTCACCACCCTCACAGAAAAGAATTTCTTCCATACATCTAGTCTAAAGCTACTCTCAGTTTGAAGCCATTCCTCCTTGTTCTCTCACTGCATGCCGTTGTAAGAAAGGGCTCCTCCCCATCTTTCTTGTAAGGCTCCCGTCAGGTACTGGGAGGCTGAAACTAGGTCACCCCAAAGCCTTCTCTTCTGCAGGCTGAACTTATGTTTACAAGTTAACAATACCTTTTAAAATACCACCGTGTATCACTCTTACAGGTTCACATCTTCACTAGTACCTTTATAATCACTTAATTAACGTGCAAACTACTTGGGGGCAGACGAAGACGTTGCTACTCGGTGGAAGGTAGGGACTGTGTAACTGGCCCATTATATCTCCTCAACCCAGCGACCTGCAAAGCGCCTGAGCAGGTTAAATACGAAGCCGCTTGTACGGCTCCCTCAAAGCGTGGGACAGCCTTGCCAGCACTGTCCACAGCACTTTCCGAGGGGAGAAAGCAGTTCAGCCTCACATCCAAGGAGTACTTCAACACACCCNCTTCTGACAGCCCTCCTCCGCACTCAGCGGAGTGAAAAGGGGGTCCCTCCGCCCTCCTGTCCCCCAGGAGACAAACGGGACAGGGCGGCCGCTGGCAGGAGGAGGAGAAGGAAGAGGAGGAGGCTGCACGCACCTCGCCTCCAGCAGCAGCGGGGTCGCCGGCCACTTCGCCGCGAGCCGGGCGGTCACGGGCTGTGAGGAGGAGGCCGGAGCGGTGCCGCAGGAGCACGACCGGGCGCACAGCAGAGCGAGCAGGAGCGCCGGCGGCAGCAGGAGCACCCAGCCCGCCAT
>VZRQ01004992.1:35796-51429 GCA_013397975.1 Machaerirhynchus nigripectus
TTTTTTTTTCTCCCCGTTTTTTAAGTTTCGGGTTGTTTGGTGCAAGTATGAGATATACGTAGTGAGCCCTTAGGCTTGGGTGGCGGTGGCTGCAGAGGCTGAGAAGGGACATGGCTGTGTCTAAGGACAGCAGCCGCCTGCCCTGGCGCTCCCCTAACCTCCCGCTGGCCGTGTGCTAGCGGGCTGTTCTCCCTCGGCCTTCACCAGCCTACGAACAGTAGCAAAACTCTTATTCTAGATGAGCAGCTTCATACATAATAGGTATATTCACATAAAGTTGTTCCTATTAGAGGGATGTATTTAATTTCCCCTTCCTCCAAGTTTTCCAAACCGACTTCTATTTTGAGATATGTTTTGTTTCCTATCTGCATGGGTTTTTTTCCTCAATAAGCATTAGCTTCACAGGAACCCTGCCTCTACCTTCTGCCTAACTTACCCTGGCATTTTCAGACTCGTGTTCTCTAATTTCTCAAAATCTCTCTCAAAATCTCCGTAGTTAATTCCATTTCCTCAACGAAGCTGCTACCCTCCCTAAGAGAGGCTGGTGCTGCTCGAGCTGTGTTGTGGGATGCTGATACAGAGCAGCTCTGCATAGTCATTCACTGGAGAAAGAATCCCTCAGCTGTATTAAAAATAGGCGGTATTGCCTTTTCCAAAATGTGACTCATGGAACTCGAACCTGAAACCTGGAATGTATTACTGCTGCATACAATGATTTCTTTTGCACACAGTCATCTCCTGACTGCTCAAAGTTGCTTTGTGGGTGGTGGGAGCCAGTGAGAGCATAACTCCAGGGAGCAGGCTATGGATTGTTGAGTTTGGATGGTTAGTGCTCATCTTTATGGTACAGAAACTTGCCTTCACAAAATGCCTGTACTTAACATGTTTCTGGGTTTTTATAATATGAAAGTATGAAAAATACATCACGAGGGTAATTCATATGTAAATTCAGCCTGGGGCCTTTGTGGTAGATCTTTTTTGGACTTATTCACACAAAATTGTGCTTAGACCTCAGATAATTTCCAGCTACCACTGTGTCACATCAGCGTGGCCAACTTTAATGTAAATAGGTTAAGTAAACCTTACCTAAAACTGGTAGTGCAGCCTTCATACATCTCTGCAGAAATAATGAAAACCACAGGAGTATTTCTCTTGCTTTATGTGTAAGGCCATTAGAAATAACAAAATTCAGCATCTTTTCTATGGAGAAAGGCTGTGATTACACTGCCTAAGCAGCTTCATTTCTTCCATGCTGACAGTTCAGAAGTTGCTGCTGCTGCTAACAGGGATGGCATGGCCAGAGTACACTACAGATGAGTAAGTCTGGTCCCCTTGTCTTGCCATGCTAATAACGCAGGTATGGGACCAAACTCTTCCATCCATCGAAAGTAAATACACATATGATTAACTGATAAAACACACTTCCACCACTCCCTAGCAAAGTTCAAAAGGCTTTTGATGAACTTAGTAGAACTCACACTATGCCTGTTCTGCACAGAATAGGCCGTAGCTGGTTTATATTGACCGTCTACCAAAAAACATCCCAGCCCAAGTAATCCTGTGGTTAAAGGAGTTACAAGTTGCTTTTTTGATGTTTCTTCAAGCGAAACTGAGAAGTACATAGCACATTCCCCATGTATATACATTTACCACGCATTTTTCATATCTCCATGTGATACAATGTGATGATGGATGCACCCACCTTACCCTAATCTATCAATTGCTTTTCTATATAAAGTTGCTCTGTCACCTTCTTTTTTATATTGATATTGAAGAGGCTGTTATTGTTGCTTAAATGTGAACTCCTAAGCTTGTACTTGTTTCATCTTGAGCTGTGACAATATCTGATTTGCCATACAAGAAGACAAATAAAATCTGTTGGCACTGGCTATGGAAATATAACTAGCTTTGAATTCAGTGGCAAGATAAAGTGGTAGCTCTGAATTAAAGGTCTGATCATTAGTCTGTGATGAACTACAAAAAATAGCTAGTCCAGTAGTTTTCTTGAGAAAAGATCCTTTCTGCTTAAGTTCAGAGATCTCTGTTAGACAGAAGGAGTCTCTCTGCTGAGATCTCTAGCCCAGCCTCCAGCTCAGAACAAGGTTAGGTCTGAGGTCCAGTCAAGTGTTGAAAAAAAATCCAAGGCTGGCACCTGCACAACCTTTCTGGGCAACCTAATCCATTGATTAAGATGTAGTTTGGATTGGTCCTTGAAAAGAAATACAGTGTTGTAAGAGAACATTGCATTCCTTATAAAAGCTTTTGCATATTTATCAGTTTTTCCTTTGCTTTGGTACATTAACTACATTCTAGCCACAAAGAGCCAGTACACACTTAAAAAAAATCTGTTTCTGTATATTTGACAAATGCAGATATTAATCTGCTAAGCAGAATGCAAACCTAGAAGATGGAGAGCAGACTTAATCTTCATTTCTGCAGCAGAATTTTATGTAATTAAGCATTTCAAAAAACACTTGGCCATTCTTGTAGACACATTCCATATATATATGTGAAAAAACCCTTAGTTCTCTGAAAACATTTTTCAGCAGAACAGAAAAACAATTAGAGCCAAAATTTAAAATTATTCATATCACAGCTGTGCAAATAGGAATTGATTATCATAGTGCTTTCGGTGTGAATAGAGGGAGTGATTAATGAACGCTTCTCAGTAAGATGCAAATGTTTTATAAGTCACAGTAAGCTATGTCTATTTTATAGAAACAGTAGCAATAAGTGAAAATAAGTTTAGCTTCATCAGTGTATTCAGTTAGCTGAAAATAAAACTTTATTTGCTTAACAGATTGAAAACAATTTTCATGGTGAAAGGCTCCCTTTCTCCCTAACTTGGAGGTAAGGTAAATGTCAAACACTAATCAAAAGATATTCCTGTTACGCGCTTATTAATTGGTGGCCTCCTGAGCAGTAGCTGCTGGGATCCTTTTATCTTGTGTGAGATTGGAGGCCAGTCTCTTCAGAACCTGTCAATGTCACTACTCTGATAGGCATTTGAAGTGTTTCCCTAAAAAGACTAAGGATGCTGTACTGCATCGCTTTTTGTCCATTCCATTATAGACCAGCCATGGTTATTTGATTAGCATCTCTCAATATAGTGGTATTCTGGAGCAGACCATGCAAAATATGTTTCATAGTCTGTTCACTTTTCATTTTCATTTACAGGGATGAGCCAGTGAAAGAAAAATTGATGCAGAAGTAACATAAGCCTGGTTTAAAATGCTCACAGAATCTGCTCAGTGGCAACTTTCTAGCAATGAGAATTTATGCTGCTTTGCCATGCCCATGCATACAGCTGCAGTGATAGTAAATGGCCTGCTGCCAGAACGCTTCTCTTTCCAACTTCTATTGAAAAGAAAGAGAAAAAGAGAAAAAAAAGGAAACTGAAGCAATATTTTGCTTTGTGAAATAAACACAGGAGTTACAGCTTCTTATTTAAAATTATCCTCCTCAGAGATCTGGAGAATATACTTCCTGGGCCAGGTCAAAAAACTTCCTACAAAACTCTGGGCATGTCTGTACTGTGTAGTGGAGAACAGTAAAATGTGGTCATAATGGGGATTGCAGCTCCATTTGGATACACCAGTTCACGTTCATAAGCAATGCCGCTGCTCTGCTGTGCCAAAAAATTGTGTGGTTGTATTGATTTTTGTATCGCCATGGCTCCTACCATGCCAAATCTGATTAACTAACTGCACCAGTGGATAAAAGCAAGGCTTATCTATAATGTTGCAGGGTTTTTCTGAGTTTGTCTATGCTAAATCTTGGCTTATTATTCCTGGGTCAAGCTCATCATGTAGCATGAGTTGGCACTTCTGGTGACGGCTAACAATCTTGGTTGTTAACTGGCCCATGGTCATAATTAATCTCTTATTTACAACATCCTGTGAGGTTCTTGGGTGTTGAAAAAAAGAACATTTTTCCTTCTTTCTCTAGTTGTAAGTTGTGAATCTGTCTACATACTCAGTGAAAGGAACACAGGTAATACGCTGATGATACATAATTTAGCCTAAAATTTACAATGAGATTCTTAAATCACCATTGTTGATGATTCAAATAATAGCCACATACTTTTACTTTAGACATGTTTTGTCACATGCAGCTGTTTGGGAGATTATAACTTCAGAAGCTAGAATATTTATAAATAAAATGCACAAAGTTGAGTATTTTTACATTCATTGATAAGCTGGTATGTGCAATGAAGTGCCTTAGGACAATTCTGGCCACATAGTGCCACACCAGCACAAAAAGAGACTTTACTATGAAGGTGCAGGTGTATTCATAGAGAAAATACACTATTTCTCAGAATAGGGGGTAGTAGGATTTGAACTGCAGGCCTATTATGTAGGGATCAAAAGGTGCTATTGCTACATGCAAGGCGGAAAATATAAAGATAAAATACCTGTACCACCAAGTATATCAGTGATTTTACCTTTTTAGTCAGATCAGTGAGCAGAGTGAGCAGAGTTTCTAGGCATCCTTTCCAGAATGCCTAAAAAAACCTAAGTTGGGAAATTAGCCAGTGAGTCCTGAATGTGCACTCAACCAAGTCACCTTTGACAGAAGCAAGGACTGCAGCCCATGACGTACTGTCTCCTTAAAGCCAAGTGCAGTTTTTCTTTGAACAGATTTTTCTATCCTATTTAAACTGGGTCAGAATTGCAATTGTATTTCCACCTGTGCAGGTTGCAGACTGCACAATCCAGCGTGCTCCAGTGATAGCATATGCTGGGAAGCAGGGCTGTTTGACAGCAGCTCCTGGCTCAGGCTGAATTACAGACTCAGCAGAAACCATTGCCTTGCAAGGAGGCACAGGCTCCTGAAGAGGGAACTTGTGCAGTAACTCCCTGTTCCTGGTTCTGCATGGAGCAGCATTTGGGTCACAGCAGAGCTGGGTGCCTGGACCAGCTGGCTTGCAGGCTTTGTGTGACTGAGCAGCTGGCAGGAGAAATCTTGTGTTTATTTCTCAGTTCTCACTGAATATTTTGCTAGCGCACTTCTAATGCAGGAATGAAAACTATAATGGACTTCTTAAAAGAATCATAGAATCATAGAATAGTTTGGTTTGGAGGGACCACCAAAGATCATCTAGTCCAATCCCCCCCACCATGGGCAGGACTGCCTTCCACTGGCAGTTATTCAGATCCCTATCCCCACAGACCTTGGATATTTCCAGGGATGGGGCAACCACCACCTATTGCCCAACCTGTTCCATGTTTCACCCAACAAAAATGACTCTCTAAACCCCTGTGCATTGTGTCGGTCTAATTTCAGAGTGGTGACATAGAATTACACCTGACTCTTGACTGGACAAGGTGCTGAGCAACCTGAGGGGACTTTGAAGCTGGTCCTGCTTTATGCACAAGCGGAACAAGCTGGCCTCCAGCACACTCATCCAACGTAAACTATGTGGGGCGATTTGTTGTGCTACTTATACAGAACTTGCTTTGCACAACTTGCTTAGCATTTTTAGCTAAAGTTGCTGAAGTTGTAGGCTGCAAGCTGTGAACTTTCACCTAGATATTTTGAAGATATGTTATGGTCAAGTAAAAGAAGGCCCCAGAGCCAGTTCAAGCCAGAAGATAAGGAAATTGCAATCATCAGCAGAAGCTTCAGCGTTAGAGAGAAGAGAAGAGAAATGGCCCATCTGGAGACAGTGAAGGGACCCAGTGAAGAATGGGAAGACCCCAGTCAGAATCACAGAATCATGGAATGATTGGAGTTGGAAGGGACCTCTGGAGATCATCTAGTCCAAAACCCTGCTAAAGCAGGTTCACCTAGAGCAGGTGCACAGGATCATGTCCAGGTGGGTTTTGAGTACCTCCACAACTTCTCTGTGCAGCCAGTGTCAGTGCTCTGTCACCCCCACAGTAAAGAAGTTTTCCTCCTATTTAGATGGATATCCCAGTCCTTTCTGTTGTGCCCATCATGACCTTAATATTACTACAGGTCCAATCAGTTGCCTCAGGGGTGGGAAACTTGTAAGGGTATAATGGCCCAGCAATTTCTTTGTTCAGGGTCCTTTTTTGGGGTGCCCAGTGTGAGCTGCAGCACGATTTATAAAAAGGACTTCATAGAAGAGTCTCCTTTTGGCTTATTGATACAGTGAAAACCTTGTTGAACACTGTTACAGTGGCTGGCATGTGTAATACACATAACAACTATTCTGTGACTCTTAAGGGTAATTTATTTTAATTAAAAATTTGTGTAGCTAAAACAAAACAGAACAAGCCATGCTGCTTTATTGTGTGAAATACGAGGGATTTTTTTTCCAGTGGAACAAATTTCAGTGCTGCTTTTCAGATTTTGGTGTGTCCCTTCTATCAGTCTGTCCTTTTGTTAATGTTAGCAGCAGACTAGTAGATGAGTTTCTTGTCTGTCAGGGGTCATTTCAGCTCACTTACCAAGGTGAAAAAGAATACTTATGGACAAGTAATATAAAGCTATTCCTTCCAGTAATTTATGCCAAATATCTTTCGAGGGAAAATAGAAATATTACTTTTGAATTATGCAAATTAATATTTTATGTCATTTTCAGTTAATCTGAGTATATAAAATTTTCAATTTTTATGATTTACACACAAAGATAATTGCAATCCATTTTTGAAGACAGCTTTAAAAATCAATGTCAAAAATAACAGTTACATGTAAATGAAAGAGAAGCAAAAAGTGCAGCCACAAGATATTACAAATTTCATGAAAATGAATTTATTGCTCAAGATTTTTAGGACCTTCTGTTTTTAAATCGTTAAGAAGGGTCTTCAAGTTTAATCCAAACCGGATAAGACACATTTCCATGCACATACACGTGATTTTCCAGGCAAATATATACAAAAGGAACACTGAGAATTAAAGGTCCCAGAAGGAAAATAAAAATTACAATTCCCATATCTCTGAAGTCAGCATGCTGTAACCATCAATAAATTATAAAATGTGTGCTTTAAAATGTTCATAAACTATGGAAAAATAAAGAATTACAGGTTTTTTAGCACTGGAACATACACATATAAATGAAATTCCAGATTTGTAGTAGCTTAGTATATTTCTTTCTCTGGCACTAGCCCATCAAAAATCCAAGGAAGTGTGGTCCCAGAGAGATAAGGAGTCACTGAACACTTAAGTGAAAAGTTGTGGTTTATATCTATATACAAGGTGATTAAAATATGCATTTTTCTGGAGCTTTGCACCTGTGTATTGAAGTGATTGCACATAATTAGCAATGTGATTATCAAATATGTTTTCGCATGCCGCATATAATTAGACTTACAGAAACACACTACATTTAGAATATTTTAATGTAGATAAACTTTGAGGGCAAAAATGAAGTGTTGTTAAAGAAAAGCAAATTGTTTAACCCCTGATGTGCCAGCTGCTGCTACCTCTATCTCCTGTATCCTTCTGCTGGATGAGCTTCCCCCCACCCAGCGCTGCTGAAGGAGCAATGTGCAGCTCCAAGTTATGGGACGCTGAAGACACAGAAAGGAAGAAAAAGAGAAGGCAACTGGATTAGTGCTGGATGCATGCTATCTCGATGCATCCTCTTTTGAATAACTTTGTCTCTAACATAAAATGGTCATTATAAAGAAAATAAAATGGTCATTATAAAGAAAATAAAATGGTCACAATTCTATGTGTTTACCATATATATATATATATTTGGTAATCACACAGAATTAACACCTCAAACTATGGGAAAGTTATGTTCGGCTATCAAATTGTAAAAAAGATAGGTTTTTGTCTGGAAACCATGGCTTTATTTTGGTTTCCTGTTATTCTTTGATCCTGATTTCCTAGATTAAATGAAGTTAAATCAGAAACACACTGCTTGTACTGATTATTCACATTTGATATACTGCTGTTCATACTATAATTTTGATAACTGGCAGTTGTCAACAAGAATTTACTATAGTATATTTGGCTGATAAACTTGGGCCTTCTGAAAGGATTAAGGTTAAATGATAGGTCTACTCTGTGATACTAAGGAATGAAAAGTGAGATCCTGCCTTCTGGAGACCCCAGGAAATTTTTTCAAGAGAATCTTTTGAAGAGTCTTCTTTCCAAAAGAAAGTGTAAGCTCCTATTTTCCCCACCACTTTGCTATAAACTTGGGGTTCCCAAGCACTTTCCTAAAGGAATGCCATTATAAAATACCTGGACTACTTGCATCCTACTATTTCTTAGCAGTTGGGACAGGTGATGATAATTGTGCCAGAAATATCTGTATTTAAATAAAGCACATTTATAGCATATGAATTTTTATATTATAAGCATAAATTCAGATATTTTAATGCTTGTTAATGCTCAGTTATGTTTGCACAAAACCATGGATGAGGTGCTAATTATTTACAGATCAGATTCTGATCTGTAAATCTGTACATATTATTTACAGGGTTGCTAATTATTTTACAGATCAGATTCTGGTATTTCACTCACTATCAATGGTCTGCACGCCACAGTGTGACTACACTGCTGTGGACCATCTCTGTCTTCTCTTAGCAGTGCAATTCTTATTCTATTCCAGTTTTCCTTTTGCCACAAGATGACATACAGTGTTGGTAGTTTGTAGGTACATGCTTCTCACTAAACCACTTCAACGTGAGGTGCTTTAGACCCCTTGGTCAAACAAGCTGCTTTGACCAATCTGTATTTTGATCTCCTTTTTCTGACAGCTGAAGAATTATTCCCTTATTTTTTGCCAATTCTTAATCTTAACACTCCAGCAATCTTCACCTCAACTCTCCCTCTGAATTTACAGTTTATTCATCTGAAACCTGTCACAGTGTTGAACAATTTTTCTTCCCTCTCATATTTCTTACGTAGTCACTGGTCTGTTGCAAATGGACTGCAAGGCCAACAGATCCTTCCCTCTGCTGAGGCTTAGGAGAACTATTTTTGTCTTGACATTTGCTGCCACAGATTGCCATTATAGGTTAAAATTCCCAGTTCTCATGGTAATTACAGGTCCCAACATACTTTAATCCAAGATCATAAGATAAATTAGTGCCAGAGATGGATGTCTCATACTGAGACTTCAAATTGAGTATGAGTTTCTAACCTGTCACCTTCAGTGCTAGTGAGTTTTCTGTGCTGTGAGTGTTGTAGGTTGGCCAGATTTGAGGTAATAGGAGTAATTCTCCTGCAGCCTCAGCTGTGAAATAACTTAGATCCCTTTAGCATTAAACCTGAATTCCTCTCAGCCTCTTCCAGAAGTCCAGCTGAACTTTAAACTGATTATGAGACCAGTATTTCACTGATCTTGGGAAGATAATTTAAAGAATAAATATTACCATTCCTATATATATTATGAATACACAAAGAGAAAACATTAAATCTTTGTATGGCCGTATGTTAGGGAAGAACCACTGATTACATGCCTTTAGGTGCTTACAGAATGATAGTTAAATAGGAAAGAGTTAAGAAAAATCCCCAAAGAAGAGGACTGAATTGTTCTAAAAATTCTCATAGCAGCACATTTAAAAAGAGCAATTCTTGAATTTAAACTTCAAAGTGTCCAGGTTGGCTTTCTGAAAAGAATCCAAGAAAGGTCTCGTATGAAATAGCAGCAACGCAGAAAGCGATAGCAGTTCTCAGCTTGCTGTGATTTTCACTAAGGAGTTGGAGGTCAGTTATAAAAGAAAGGTTCAGACTTGTGGACAACTGTGAAAGCCAGATAAGTGTGCTGGAAGTTGAGCCTGATCTACCATTTGCGATGTTTTTTCTTCATTTTTCACCTGTATCCCACAGAGATCAGATGAAGGACTCAGGGATCATGTACTACAGAAATCTTTTTTTTTCCATCTTGGAGATGGAAAATTCTTGGAAGATTTTTTGTTGTTGCTATTGGGGCTTTTTGGTTTTGCCATTTTTTTAATTTTTTTTTTGTGTCTATTTTTTTTTTCTTTTACGTCACATCCCAAAGACTGAAAAGATTAAAAAAAAAAAGAAAAGAGAGAGAGGGGGAAGGTCTAGTGGATCATTTCTAGTATTACTTCAGATTTATTTCTCTGAAGACACTAAAGTTCCTAGACTTCATATAAAACTGTGATGGAGATTTGGATCAAGGTAGGCTATGTCTATCCATGGCAAATCTGAACGTCTGTCTTGAAGGAAAAGGCAAGGTATGGCCTGCAAAACTTTGAAAACCTTAGTAATTTGACTTTTAGGCACAAGCAGAGGTGCTCAAGATAAACTGATAGTTGGATTAGTGACGTTTGATGGGAACTTGCAGATTAAGAGCACCTGAAAGGAAGCAAAAGGCTTCTGTGTGATGCTAGGAGCAAGAAAATGCTTCTGTGATGCTTATCACCAGGTGGCAGTATTACACAGTCTTGCATTTCCTATACGTTGCTCTATGAGCCGTTTTGGGGTCTTGGTGGGAATGTTGATAGGGATATTTGTTAGTTTTTGTTAGGCAGGAGGAAGCATGCACCAGTTTCAGAAGAGCCATATCTCTCTGTGCATTGATCTCCCTGATCAGAGAGGAAGCTGCAATATGAAAACTTGGGTGTTGACTTCTTGGACACCCTAATGTTTAGACAAGGGAGTTTTTCACATGCTGTTAGACTGTTCTTTACTAGGAAAACCAAAACACCATATGAAAATGCAGTAGTGATATCTTTCACATTATGATTATCAGAGTGACTGAGTGCGAAGCATCTCCATTTGGACCCAAATGTGGAAGAATAAGTGTGGATATGGTGCAGGTGACATGCCTTTGATCTGTGATAAGTACCCAAAAGCTTCTTTACACTCTAGCATTTGCATCATAAATATTGCAGGATTCAGAAGGCTGAGGGCTGGAAGGAATATGTGTGAGTACACTTAAGTTTTTCTATGCACAGGGCAGCAATCAGAGAACAATCCTGTGTCCTGTGAAATGCTTTCCTCATGCTGTCTTCACGTTGCAGATTCTGGTTGCAGACAGCATACAAAAACACCCTGTGTTTAGGGTTTGGGATTACGACAAAACCACCCTGCATTTCACGCTCTTTGCCTTCTCCCTTTGGCGCAGGACCAGCATTTGCTGCTATTCAGTTGATATTGCATCTTTCAGTAATTTCTAACTTCACTCAAAGTATCTTCCCACTCACCAACTCTATCTGGCCACATCAGGAAGCCACATACATCTTTTGAATAGCAACAGCAGCCAGAGGCCCTTTGGCTAATTTGTGTAGCATCATCCTTGTTTCAGTTGGGATTATAGCTGAATACCAGCAAGGCTCCCCAAGTGCTATCCCATTATCTGGACTCCAGTAAGCCCATATGCAGCCTTACATGCCAGAGATTTCCTTTGCTAGCTAACACCCTGTAACTTCAACCTGAGTTTTGCAAGTGTAACTTGGTTATGCCACAGTACAAAAGGCAAGAGAGTGAACACAGATTTTTCTTGCTTCAATTGAAACCTGAAAATGCTCAGCAGTGTTGTCTCCGTTAGTAAATTAAACATGTTCAGGAACTGTCTTGGGTACTGAGGCCAAATAGCGTGACATGGTCTGACCTACACTGAAGCTGTAGTCTTGGACACTTAGTGCTGGCTGGAAATGCTTTCTGGAATGGTTTGACTCCCAAATTATATCCAAGAGTTGTTTGGGAGAGTGCTGGTTGGCACATGCCCAAACATGGTTAGAACATTTGGTCATTCTTTATTCTGCTAGATGTCCCCGTTTCAAACACCAGGAGTAAAGAAAAAAGATGACCAAGTTTACCTGGTAGAAAGGAGATCTGCCTTTAAATGTCTTTTTTTGGCGTTATCTAAAAAATGTAGCTCAAAGTTTTCGGAAATGTTCCTTTACTGGGACACTACCTTCCCAACAATTGTAACTTTAAGAAAGGTATTGAAGGATATTGTGTTAGTTCTATCAGGAGTTACATGGTTGTAATCAAATAAAAAAGGAAAAATACTAGAATGTTTGAAGCAATTTATGATGTTCCAGTTGTCCAAGGTCGGCGACTCACAGAGGTGGAATTATGACTACTCAAAGCATAATATAGCTGATCCTTTCTCTCATAAGGAAAACATGCAGCAGTGTGGTGTGAGGAATGACTTGCAGAAGCTCCTGCGTATGGACTGGCACATATGAGACATCAATTGAAAACAGTGTTTCTGTAGTGGTTGTGTTCTGAGTGAAGGAAATTAAAGGTGGTCAATTATGACATCAAGAAAAAGAATGGCAAGCAGAAGTGTAAAGTAACAAGCCTTATGCTGAATTGCAACTTTACAAGAAGAAGGACTTGCAGCATTATGATGCCTAAATTGTTTGAAAAGGAAGAATATGGCACTCAAGTGTGCCTTTGAAAGGAAGGTGTGGTAAGTGTACATGCTAGAATTTAATTTGACAAAAAATAAGGGAGGTTTATACTTTAAACATTTTGACAAATTAATCCCAGACAAATGACTGAAGTTAGTATGCAATTATTAATTTAACAATTTCTATCCTTGTGACAAGGAAAACACCTGGGAGTTGCTGCATGATGAAAAATTGGTTTATTGGAAATCTCAACTGGCTACAAGTATTGAAACATTTCAGGTCAAGCAGTGATAAATAATTTAAAGAAACCAGTGTGAGGTAGATGTCACTTTAGTTTTACATTAACAGATCTATTAGATGTTAACCTTGTCAGACAGGTAATTGCTAAATGAAATCATGTTTTTGTACCTGTGCTTCATAATATCACTTGCTTACTCATGCATTTTGTACAAACCTTGATGTTGGTACTGACACTGTTTCACATGCCCGTTGCTTCAATCTAGCCAATACTGTATTATCCTTTTAAATAAATTGTGAGCATGCCAATTTTTATTTTTAGCAACTTGGAAAATGTATTGAGTGTTACCTGGGAATTGGCAAGGAGAAGGGACATATTGTGCTGGAATTCTAGAATATTTTTCTGTGCACACTTTTACCTGTCAGCATGCTTCTGGTAGAAATGGCAGATTTGGTATGTAAATTTTAACAGGTGAAGGTATTCTGCCTGAAATTGAGAATGAGAAGACATGAGAAATAGGCCATTTCAGGATTATTTTATTTGAATGCTTGGTGAACTTTGAGATATCTGCTGACAGCATAGGATCTTGGAGAATTATTATGTAAAAAATAAGGGAATCCTAAGTCTTACACATGACTGTTTTACTGTGAAATCCACAGACACTACGTTGATTTTGTAACAGTATCTCAAAACTAGCTTGTTTGGATTTTGGACTAGACTTTGGATTTTCCTTGTAGTTAAACCCTCATTGGAGATTTAGAGATGAGTTATGTTTGAAAGGGAAAATGTTGTGATTGAGCAGAGTTTGCAACTTTTAGGGCTTCATTTTGAACCCAGTCATGATCCCATTAAATCAATGGGAACAAGACTGTTTTCAAAATGACCCTTTTCATTGCTTCATTGATGCTAAGGAGTTGCAGCCACAGACTTGCAAAGAAGCTAAATGATTTTATTAGAACTTAATCCCATGGGGACTTGCACAGTAATATGGGCCTCTATAAAGAGAACATAAAATACTACCGAATGAAAACTCAACGTTGTTGGTTGTGCTCTGGGATGTGACTCCACATAAAGTGTGGTCCACAGACCATCATTAAGAGCATTCAAATTCGTAAGTAAAAGCCTGCCTTTGAAAGCTGCATAAACACATTAATTCATGTGGCACTGCAAGTAACTTCTTCTAGTTTCAGAAGGAGAATCCCTTGAAAGTCAACTTTTTCAGCTAAACATCATTACAAATACTTTTACTTCTGTTGTACATACATTACATTAAGGTTTTTTTTTACCAGTCTTCATGATCAGTAACTGTCTTGAGTAAGTTTAAATAAATAGGAATTTAAAATTCTACTGAAGTGGAGCATTTTTCTGTTTAGCAACTTTAGTTTTGAGCTCCTTTTCGTGGAGATGGAGGTACATTGTTAACAATCTGGTATTTAATGAAAAAAATCTTAAATTATAATAACATTTCTGTATCAGGCTAAAAGCATCATAAGAGATGCTTGAGCCTAAATCCTTTAGCAGCACTTTTATTTCAAATGAATTTAGCCATATTGCTTGTTAAGTAGTGAACAGGCTGAGATGAGAACAAAATGCTTTTGTATCTTACACATATAAATATTTAAATTTCTCTGGGACTGGCTTTGTGTCACCTAGTAAAAGAGAGAGGTTAAAAGGCAACCTCACTAAGTCCACACTTTGGAAGCACAGGGAGTCTGAAAGCAGGTGAGCACAGTGCTGGCCAAAGCAGAGAAGAGAGTCTGGTCTCCCTAGAGAGAAGATGGGTGCTCTGCTGCTTGTGCTGGCAAAGAACACCGTGATTTTTCAGGGCAAAAAAGCTGTTTTCTACTTTGGTAAGAGTCAGTGAGTGCACACCTCTTCTCATTAGAGGAAGAAGACTAAATAGGTTTGTTTGACACCAGACTATGAATTCTTCCAAAGGATGAAAGGACTTCTGGTACCATGGTGCACATCTGTACAAGGGTGAATTTCGCCAGGTAACCCATGGCGTTTTCCTTAAAAAATTTCACTAAAGGTAGAAGTGCATCATCTCTTTTCATGTTTTGGCAATCCCAAAAATTTGCCACTCTCAGACGTACTGGTGTAGTACCATAACACTACTATGGGATGCTGGGAGTGTGCATGCATGTGTGGTAGATGTTTGAAGGTGGGTGGTGTAGGCTCTTGTTTTTGTGGACACCTCACAATATTTACAGTTTTGGTTCCTTCTGTTGAGACCATTTTCTGGTAATTTCTATGATTTCTGGCAAGCTTTAATAGGAGCAGATACTCTATCCTAAAAAGTCCAAGTACTCTTGGTTTCTATATAAAAAACTTCAGTTTAAAATATATTTGTCTATTTTTATAAGTTCTAAGGTTAAGTGGTCCCATGGGAAGGCACTGCTGTTCTGTTATGAGCCTTGCAGAGGTGAAGCTGTCTTTAGAGTTGAGCAAAAAAGTTGCTTTAGCACTGTCAGATATCTAATTAATCCCTCAGTAAATAAAGGCATTTTGTAATTAAATAAGCGAGATGTGCAATCAGTTCTAACACAAAATGTTTTGCATATTAATATATTGTAATCCAGGAGCCATATGAGGCTTGGTTTTGGATAAGAAGTGTTTGTAACAGGCTTTTAACATTATGGGGAACACACTGCAGGCAAAAGAGTGGGTTTTTTTTTGGCAAAACTCAGCTAAATGAGTGAGTGCGGGCTAAAGATTTGAATGTCTATCAAAAAAAGTGTAATATTCAATAGGGAAAACCGCAGAGTTTCAAGATGTGGATAGTTGTAACTACATGAGAGGGATTGAAAAGTAACCTTTTGAAATTTTAATGGAGCAGCTGCTGGGGAACCGATGTTATTGCCTCGGGGAGGCATAAGTGTTCTGCAAAGTGGGTTCATCGTTTGGGACTTTGTGCTTTCAAGAGCACAAGAACCAGCAGCCCCGCGGACCGGTTAAGCTACAATTAGTTAATCTGCGGGGTGGTCGGTGTTGTCCAGCCTCCTTGTATGAAAGACTTGGGGTTATAATCACGGGCGCGAAAGCGCGACCTGACCCGGACACCCGTTCCCTACGGAAAACTAACGGGAAATGAGGAGTCTAGCGGCGCCCCGCTCACCTGGCTGCGCCTCCGGC
>VZRQ01004992.1:52048-76559 GCA_013397975.1 Machaerirhynchus nigripectus
GGCTGCCAAGTTCCCGTTCGCCCGGGGGGAGCTGTGCCGGCGGGTGCGGTTCGACATGCGGGGCCGCGACGTGATCGTCTTCCTTCACATCCAGAAGACGGGCGGCACCACCTTCGGGCGGCACCTGGTGCGCAACATTCACCTGGAGCAGCCCTGCTACTGCCGGGCCGGGCAGAAGAAGTGCGCCTGCCACCGCCCGGGCGGCGACAAGGACACCTGGCTCTTCTCCCGCTTCTCCACCGGCTGGAGCTGCGGGCTGCACGCCGACTGGACCGAGCTCACCAGCTGCGTGCCCGCCGCCATGGAGCGCCGCGGCTGCGCCGGCAACCGCACCCTCAGGTCAGTGCCTGCTTTCCAGATGCTCGAAATCAGATCCCGCCTTTCCCAGCGCCGTGGGAAGGCGCCCTGGCAGCGGGTCCCGCTCCCCAGCACCTGGGCGAGAACTGTCCGCTGCCGTCCTCAGTAAGAAACAAACGGCGGGGCAAGGCCGGTGTTCCGGGGGAGGTTCTACTTTAGGCTCTTCCCGGTGTGTTACCTGTGATGCTTTTGTTTTGCCTCAAATTTGTGCTGATTCCACGTAGCGCGCATGCAGCTGCCGATTGTACAGGTTAGCGCGAGGGAAACTCCGCTCGTGTTCCCGCAAGTTTCTATCTAACTGCCCTTTAGAAACTTGTTTTTAACAAATCACTACGCTCTTCCGCAGTAAGAGGGGTGCCTCTGCAGAATCTGATGGATCGTTGCAGGTGCTGAATGTTGTAACTGGTGGAGTTCGAAGTACCCAGAAGCCCTTAAACTCCCTTTCAGCCGCGTTTCTTGTTGGCAGATAGGCAGGTGCTGTGCTTCCCGTGCTGTACTGATCGCTCGCTCTCTGTGCAGGCTGGAATTCGGGAGACCATGCGTGCCAGGCTCTGTGCTGGGAACACAGTACTGGCAAAAATCGCACTGTAAATGTCCCTTTGATGATCTGATGACAGTGGAAAAGGGAATTCTGTGTGCATGCTGCCTCTCTGCATGTTATAGTGTGGGCCTTCTGAAAGGTCTTGTCTGTTCTAAACATGGAAAAATTGTCGGATGGGTGATCTCTCTTGTTAAGAGAGACCTCTAGGTGATTCAGTAAGTTTTGGGCTTTGGTCTGATTTATTTACCATTCAATCAGATTATTCCAGCTAGCATTAGAGCCTGTCTTTATTTGTTTGATAGTTTTTGAACATGTGTATTAAGGAGTTATGAGCTGAATTCACTCTTAAACCTCTGCACTTTAAAAACTAACTTCAGCATCTGTAAAATATGAAGAAAAATATAGGAAGAATACCTTTTCTAAAAGTTATATAGTTTGACACATACCTTACATTCTTTCATTTTAGTATCCGTCTTGTTTTTTTGAGTCCACAAACCGTACATTTTCAGTAGAATCACTCCCACATTGTGATTTGTATCTTGTCACTTAAAAACATGTATAGTCCATGACATTCATGGGCACATTTTCACAGAGTTTATTCATCAAGACAATAGAGTTGATTATTGTTGTTGTTGAACAATTTGAAGGTTATTTGATGTGAACATCAAAGGCCCTCCCATACAGCAAAGCTAGTTGCATTTGGAAGGACTCCAGTCAGAATAATTTGAATTTATTGTGGATGATTGTGGACTTGGACTGTACTTGCAGAATACTGTTAAGGTAATTCATACAATTTTATGAAGAATTTAGCTGAAGTGTATGTATTTGCTGATGGAAGAGAAATGCTGTGAATGTCTTCAAGGACAGAATAACTTGGCGGTAGCTGTAGAGCTTTAAGGAATATTCTAGAAACTTGTAATGTAAAAGGGAGGAGAGGAGGAAGAGTAATACTTGTAAAAATACATATTTGTCTGAAAATACATAATCTGCCACTGAAGTCCACTTTTTCTCTCTCATGAAGAATATTAGTAGGTAAACAACTGACTGCTAAATTCAATTGCAAAGATTAGAAATGGGCAATAAAATTGGAGTAGTGGCTTCAGTACTATTACATAAAACAATTATTGTATTAGGTAAATTTAAAACTTGAGGTTGAACTACGCAGCCAGTCATAGTGGTTATTCAGTGCATTCTCAGTAATTACTTTGATTGAAGAAAGATGTAGTGATACTTTGCTATTATAGGTAAATACTGTCTTCTGGATTTTTTTGTTGCTGCTTTTTGTTTAATTAGTGAATGATTTGACTACTGTAACATTGCGCTTCTTGGTTTGCCTTTACATAAATGAGGAAAGCTCTATGAATAATTATTTATGCCATTGTTTCAATACTTGTTCATTTTTGTATTATATCCTGAGCTAGGAGACACCTTTACATTTTTCCATTTTTTTGGTCATTATAATCATGTAGCTTGGCTTCTGCTTCTCAAGGAGCTGTAAAAGGAATCAAATAACCCTGAAGTATGGACTATCTCTGCTATGAATGTCTTTGCTCCTGGTTAAATTGGAATCAAGCCCAAACTACTTTGCTGTACTATTAGAGGCATGCATCTAAGTCTTTTTTAATGTCTGAATGGAGAATTGAGGAGACCGTAGGCCTAAAATAGGCAAGAAACGAGCATATGAGTCTAACGCAAAGCATACTGAATAATTTTAAGTCTTCCTTTAAAGCTTCTGAATGTATTTGAAGCACTAGACTTCCTTGAATAGCTCAACTTTTCTCTTCTGCCTTCCAGCTATGGTGTCACAAAAGTAGGCTAAATTGGTTAAATATCTGAGAATGGGTTTTCTTTGTGGCCAGGAGGACAAATTCTTACAGATTTGGTACCGAGGTGTTTGATCTCTTGTGCCATATATTTGATGCAGTGAAGATGTTAATTGTATTAAATTTTTTTGTTTGTTTGTTTCTCCATGTAGCAGGTGTTAATGTAATCTGTTCTTTCAGATCCCTGTATATGTGGTCTCTCTTTTATTACATGGAGGGAATAAAGGATTTATAGTGTATATCTCCACATTCTAAAAATTTGTTTCTTAGAGGGCTAGTAATAATATAAGTTAGATTAAGTCCTACCTTTTAACACAAGTGTTCAGAAGATTTCATGAAGAAACTATAATTAGAATTCATGGGGGAAGGGGCTAGCTGGTAGGGAGAGGAGGGAGTGGATGATGGTGCTAAAGGTCCTGGAAGATCTGTGAAGCACAACCTCTCCTCAGTCTTTGTCTTTCATGGACAGTGTGTTTAAATCACATTAGGGTTTTGAAGAGAATTTGTCTTTGTTTTTCCTCTTTCTAATGCGGGAGTTTTAAAGTCTCAGGACCCAAGAAGGAACTGATGCTGTGCTCCAGAAATCTGAACTCCTTTAAGCCCAAGTGCCAGCGTGGACTTTACCTCTGTGTGACTTACTGGTATGGTGTGCCTCGTCCCAGCTTCAATACGAAAAATTGTTCGTTCTTAACGTATTGGATGCTACTGTGAAGTTGTGGAATTATCTCTTTTGTTAGAAAGCAAAGTAATTGTTTTGAATGACATTACTTTAAAAAACAACCAAACCAAGACAAAGACTTTATTTCTTCAAATATTTGCATATGTTTTCATTTCCAGGACATGAGATTTTTCTGCTAAAATGCCTGTTTAAGTGTTTACAGAGCCAAGCTATTAGTTTTTCATACTAATGTGTAGCTTTCACTTTTACAAAAGTTGCTATCTGGATAGTGTCTTTTTAATTAAAATTTTTTTTTTAAAGAAACAGTCTTTTATGTGTTTGCATTGCCCTCTCTGGAAGCCATTGAAATTGGTGATGCTGGTGTTCAGCTTCCCCTCTGGAACTTGGCTTTCCTTCAGAGGTGCCAAGAAGCTGAGGCTGTGGGATCTTAGCCAACACTGCTTGAGGAAAGAATGGGAAGAGCAATATCTAACCTGGGATGCCAGGGAAGAGTTGGTGTCAAGTCTGAGTGACATTAGGCTGCCTCTGCAGACAGTGGGGAGAAACAGAATAACACAGGCAGCCCTCTGAAGGACCTCAGACACGTCTGAGACCTGCTGAATTGTCTTCTTGAGGGCCAGTTCTTCCATTCACTGATAGCAAGGGAAGACTAGACCTGTGAATTGGGGCTTCGTGTCTAAAACTAGACAAGAAGAGTTCCACATCTAATATTGCAGAGACATTGTCCAAACCGATTGTCTGCCTCTGTTAGGTTACCAGGTAATCCTTGGTGTATGAGGTAGGGCTTGCTTTGCCTCTCTGCTCTATGGAGGAGGGGTTGAGAGAATCTGGGAAGTCCTGATCAAGGCACATTTTATCCCTTGCTGATGCTGCCTGCAATATAGTTAATAATTATTCATTATTGTTTATTTGAAGTTTGATTAAACTAGGAAGGTGATGTTTTAAACTGCACACTTGAAAGAACACTGTATTAAAGTGTTGTCTAATTTTCTAATATGAAACAGTGAAATCATTTGAGTTGTGTAAACCCCATAAACTTTGTTGTCAATGCAGTTTGGTTTTCAAAACTATTGATTTTCATTAATTTGCTTCCATTATATTCTCTATTTCCGTATCCTGTTTAACTTATCATGTGCTGCATTTTCCTATGGAAGTGTAAATCAGCAGTAAACCCATGAGTCCTGGAAAGGGGAGAGTTGAATAGAAAATATTATTAGGATTCCTTGTCCTTCTTTTGCATTCCTTTATTTGACTGTTGTGTGTTTTTTAAGCTCTAGCAATAATGGAACATAAGATAGTCTCTGATCTTTGCAGCTGTGGTAACTGATCATCACAGAAATGTGTTAAGAGTGTTAATTGAAAAATAAGGCTATGCTGAAAATGGTGGATAGAAGAGAATAAAAAGCCACAAATGTTCAAACCGAAAAAAAAGCACAAGTTCTCTATTGTACCTTAGTATCTTCTACTGAAATGAGTGCTGGAGCCAGGAAACTCTATATAGTTTTTTAAAATAAATGTAAGGAACAACAAGGACTAAACAATTTCCTGTGGTCCTGCTACTGACTGTGGGTTTTTTATTTCCTTAACTTTCTCCAGTGTAATCTGCTCAAGGGTTTCATTGTCCCTAAAATTGAAAAGTGGTGTTGTCTTCCCCAAGTGCTTAGTGTGAATCTTGTTAACTTCAATTTTAAGCCCATTGCATCTCCTGTGTTTTGAGAACCTGAGAACAAATCGATCCTGTTTTCTCTGCAATAGCCTTCTGGGTACTTTGGTTCTTAGGAAGCCTTCTTTCAACCTTCCCTGCTTAAATAGTAACCAAATCCAATTCACTCTGTCTGTATTGAAGGAACACGAAGAATGGCCTACTCTCTGGGTTTGTGTCAGTTGTTTTCTTGAAAAGTGGTGTTTCAGTGGGAGTACAGTATTTGGTCTCTTGAGTTTAATACAAAATGGACCAGAAAAGATTACTTGGCTTATTCTGAAAGTTGTGCTTGTGGTTGTACACTTTACTGATATTTACCATTTTGCAGTTGCCTGACATTGACTGTCAGCTTGGGATTTAGACATTATTAATTTTCTTAAAGACTATTACTTATATTTTCCAGTGTCTTTTTGTAGGAATTTGTGCTCATCCCCAGTGGATTTAATTCCTCTTCTGTCAATTTCTTTCATTTGCAAAATTGATTTAAGTTTTTTGTCCTTCCTAGCTTTTCATCATTGGCACATTTATTTAAAATGGTTTTGTATTCAGCATCCATGTTGTTGATGCAAACATTGAATAGAATGAAATCCCTTTGTAATAAATCTTTTGTTTGAGATCTCTCAGAATTGCTTTCCAGGGAGTTCTGCCCTTGCCATATTATATTTTTTTTTCTAGACTGTGGTTTTTTTTGGCTTGTGGGACTAAGTGGAGATGTTGCCTAAAGTCATCCTTTTTTTTTCTTTTGAAAAGCATTTCCTTTCTAATTTTCCTATTTGAAGTCAATGACTGTATTTTAGAGGGAAATTAGGCTGATTTGGTCCAAATTGATTGAGATAGTAATGCTGTCTGCTGAATTTTTTCTTGTATTTGTTTAAAGATACCTTGTCTAGAACCTGTGGCAACGACTAGCAACTATCCTTAACTACTTTTTGCACTGTATGTGTCACCTGTGAGGTTTTCCCTGTCAGAATAGCAGACAAATGATTGATGTACCAGAACTTTTCTGCATCAAGGTTGTCACAACCCTGAAAAATCTTTCACCCAAAGATAAGTCTTGTCTTTAGAATTTTGAAGTTACTGCTATAAATCTCAGTAGGTTGCTTACAAAAAATGAGTAGAACTCATGTTTACTGTTAATTGCCAGCAATGATAAAAGAAGTGGTTAGCACTATATTAAATGGGAATGGATAGTTCTTATTCATCCATCATTGTAATTTATGGATAACTGGAACTGAGTAAGTTTTGATCTGGGAAGGTGCATGCGATGAAAATTATCACCTAAACTGCAGTTGTAGTTGTCTGGAAGAGAATTTAGTGATTTATCCAAGCAAATTTGGCTTTTTCTGTTATTCCTTGCTGGAAAATAGGCTATCTAATTAATGTTTTATGTACAATGCAGGAGCTATTCTCTTTTTTGTGCAGGGACCAGGCAGAGAAGTCCTGTGGGAGAAGAAAAGAGTGGAAGTGTCAGGAGTATTCCCTAGGGCTGTACAGTGTTACAAGACATAGCAGCTGTTTTAACTTTCTCATGTTATGATGCTTTTTAATTTCTACTAACCAGCTGCCTAATTTAGAATAATTTCCAATCCTCTTTAGTAGGCTATTGCTTAAATTCTTACACAGCATTAGGATATGTATAGGTTTGAGGCAGAATGGGAAAGGTTACTTTGTGAGTGGGAGAAGTTGCTGCATAATGCCATTACGCTGAGAGAGATTAGATCTGTAGACCCAGCCAGTGGCAAAAATAGGGATAAAATTGTGAGCTTGCATGTGGAGTTTTTTTGAGAACTCTTTGTGGAGAAGAAAAAATCTCTGCCAGCTCAGCTCTAGTGATCACAGAGAAGCTGAATGGAAAGTAAAGATCTGGTTGAACTGAATGATTTCTCCCTTCAGGTGTGTTGACAGTTTTCAATGTCTTAACTTCTAAGTCAGCAAGAGTAAAGCATCTCCTCGCAGAGTTTGGTGAAGCCATGGCAGTGAATTGAGCTTATATACAATGTAAAGGCTGCTGCTGTTTGTGCAGAATGAGACCCAATGAGAGCAAGGGAAAGCCTGTATTCTTTAATATTTTTAGTATTGCATTCAACTTGCTGCCAGTTCTCTGGAAGTATTTATAACTGAAATTTCTATGCTACATTGGATGTCTTAATGTTCCCAGTTTTCTCAGAAGGTAACTTTAGGTCCCTTAAAAGTTCTATTATTGCTGAGCAAGGTTTTAAACACTGTGTAGGAGGCTAATTGCATGAATTAGGAGTTTCATTTGGACAGCCGCTAGGTTACAATTATTCAGCCCTGAAACAACTACTGTTTTAAGGGGGAAAACTTAACAGAAGTATTTTGGGATTTTGTTCAAGATGGCATGAATGTTCTTTCAGAGAAAAGGCTAGAGTAGCAAAATCAGTAACTCTTGAAGTACTTATGGTCTGTTACATGATCAGTGCTTGAGATCTCAATATGTATTGACTGAAAAGGTATAAAAATGGGTTCTTGTAAGGACAGGACCCATTAGGATTTTGATTCTACTATGAAGCTTACACTTAGGTGGTCTTATGTGTATTTCTGTAAAGAACTGGAGTGTGGCCCACAGCTTAAAGTCATCTTAGAAAAAAGAGTATTTAAACTTAATGTCTTAACCCCCATTTTTTTTTCTTTGAAAGTTGGTAATCTGTTAGAAAATGGTTGATATAAAAGTGGTTTTCAGACACATTAGAAGTGTTTCATTAATACAGTTATATGTCAGTTGTGAAGGTGGCAGGGTCACTCAGTGTGGCTCTGAGTGTTTACAAACTGATAGGGATGCCAAGCATACTGGCATGGTAGTGGATAAACTTTGAATGCCATTCGAAGAATAATGTTGGGATGAGGAAAGAAATGAGCAGATGCAACTTCAGTTTTCAAAGGGTGGAACAAACCATGATACTCATAATTGACTTGAGAGTATACTTCCCATTCTGTGAAGTAACTTGATGTTGATGAGAAGTCTTGCCACATGCTGCTCTCTGATACTGGAAGAAATGGTCCCTTCAGGATATATGTTGTAGAGGAGCTGACATCTCTGAGACCACCTTCCTTCTGCAAATAAATTAATTTGAAAGTGAGGTCAGTGAAATAAAGTGCCTCACAAAGCACTAATAAAAAAAATACTTTTTTTTTGATTTCTTGTCTAAATTCTAATAATACCAATGTAAAGAACTTGCTGACCTAACAGATTTCCATTTGATTTGTGAGCTGGCTTTTGTTTAAGTAGCAAATACATTTGTATCTCAGTGTTTGTGTATTTTTACACTTTAAAGTGCATACTTGCAATTTTTGACTTTAATTCCCTGTATCTTTGCACACAGGCTCTGTCTGAGAATGCGGGGGTAGGTGGAATAGCAACTGATGGTGTTTGCTTGAGAACTCCTCTGAGGAAGAAGAGAAAGAGGAGAAGCAGTGTAGGTATAAGCTGTGAGCCTCAAGTGAGAGTGAACTCTGGAAGAGAGCAGGAGACAGCAGGGAGCAGCAATAACTCTGCAGTCCTGCAAGGTCAAGGAAGGATCAAAATTACGCAATTTGAAGGTTTTTTTTTTTCCAAATACGAATGGTTTAGGGTTTAAAGCTCTCCATAAGTTACTTCTGTACTTCCTGGAAGAGAAAGATACAGAGGTAATGAAAAACTTCAAGTACTAGCTAGTTTGAGCTCCTGTTCTATATAGGTATTTTATTTTTCTGGTATAGGTTTTCTCAAGTTAGAGAAGTGTTGTAAAAAGAGAGCCAAATAGTAAATTAAGCATCTTCAGCTCCAGCAATGTAAATCCCTAATAGCAGAGTTGTCAGGTGTTGTTTCATCCTTTAAGCAGACTTTAATTTTTAGTGATAGGAGTAGGACCATTATTTTCCAAGAAGTTCCCAGTGTGAGTGATGAATAACCTCTATAGCTGCAAAACCTTTGTTTTCATGCCAGAAACGCCTCTGTCAGGCTAAAGCTGTATCACTTCTGTTGCTGACTTAACAAGGTTCAGATGAGAGGAGTAACTTAATGAAATATTTTATGTTGTTTTCTACTACAAGTCATTTGGATTTATTATAGAATTACGTAGGAAGGGACCTCTGGCAGTTATTTAGCTCAAACCCCTGCTTACAAGTCAGTCTAACTAGAGTGGGTTGTTCTAGGCTGTGCCTGGAAATTTTGAGTAACTCCAGGGATGGTGGTGCCACAGTGTCTCTGAGCAACTTCTTGCAGTGTTTGGGCACCCTCATGGGAAAAGAGCTTTTCTTCTCAGCTAGCAGAAATGTCCCATTTTTCAGATTGTGTTTGTTACTTCCTGTCTTATTGCTGTGTGCATCTAAAAAGAGTCAGGTTACAACTTTTCTATTTACTCCCACGTGAAAATTGAATAGAGTAATGAGGTCTGCCTGATTGCTGCCTTGTCCCCAGACTGAACAAGCCTCACTTGGCCACTCTTTGTGTGTTTTATGTCCCAGCCCCTTGATCATCTTGGTGGCGCTCTGCTGACAGTTCCCACCGTACCAAGGCCTGCCTTTTATTGGTCTGCCTTTCATTTATGTGTCAAAATCAGACAGATCAATCCAGATGCTGTCTCACCAGTGCTGAAAGGTGGAGTGAGGCGAAGTCACTTCCCCCAGCCTGCTTAGTAGCTCCTGCCAACAGAGCTTGATACTTGCTTAGCCTGCTTCACATCCAAAGGGTGCATTGGTGGCTGTTATTCAGCAGTCTCCACCAGGAGCCCCAGATCTATTCCTGCAGAGCTGTGTCCTAGCCACTGCATGCCCAGCCTGTCTTGTGTGTTACTTCACCTCAGGAGCAAGTTTTATCTTTTACTTAGAATCATGGAATCATCAAATGGTTTGGTTGGAAGGGGTATCAAAGATCATGCAGCTCAAATCCGCCTGCCATGGGCAGGGACACCTTCCACTGGAGCAGGCTGTTCAAAGTCCCATCCAACCTGGCCATGAACACTTTGAGAGATAGGTGTCCACAGCTTCTCTGTCCCACCACCCTCAGAGTAAACCACTTACCATGGTTGATCTTCGTGAGTTTCCCATCAACACAGTCCTCTTGCCTCTTGAAGTTGCTTGAAATAGAAGCACTGCTTTCTGGAGTGTTGATCTCTTTTTCCAGTGTGGGGTTACCCCTGAACTTGCTGAGACCAGGCTCTGTCCCACCATCCACATCGTTAATAGAGAGTTTTAAACAGCATTGGCATCACTGCCAGTTCTTGAGTGACACCACAAGTTATCAGCCACCAGTTGGATTTTGTATAGTACCCATGTCTCACCAGCACCCCTCAAATAACACAGTGGGAGACCATGGCAAAATCTTTGCTGATGTCAGTCGAAACAACATCCACTGCTCTAGGGAAGTTTGCTCAATCACCTTTCCAGGGACAGAGATGAGACTCACCAATCTGTAGTTCCTTGAATCCTTCTTGAAACTAAATGCATGGTTTGGATTTTATTTAGGAAAATTGGGAAGAAAGATTACAATGGAGAAGATGCTGTAACATCAGAAGGTGTTGAAGCAGGTATTTTAACTGCTCCTTATTCCTCAATTTGAGAATTCCTGTATCAGGCTCAGAAGCTATAATTATTAAATAAATGAAGGATATGTGCCATGATTTTTTTTCCACTGTGAACATTACATTAGTCTGTTGAAAGAAACAACTTACTGCAGCAATAACTTTTTACATGGGCTGTGATACTTCTGTGACATCCTGTGTAAAGCTGGCCTTGAGCATGTATTACAAAAATATGTTCCTTTGTACATTTCTTTTAAGAATGGGGTGGTATGTTTCTCTGGTGCCAGGGAGGGTACAATTTTTCTTATTAAATTGAGTTTAGTCTGTAAAATAGAATGTGAGTAGCAGTTCAGTAAATAAGAGGCAGTCACATATTAGTCTTTTTAATTTTTTTTTAATTTCAGGTATGTTGAGTCAACCATTTCTATTAGAATTATTTTTATCCAGAAAGCTAACATTTTTATAGTTTCCATATTCATATTGCAGATGGTGTTCTTCAGAGCTCTAACTTCCATCTACAGTGCTAATGTTATTAAACTGTTCACACTTAAAATATAGTGCAAAACTTTCTCATGTATTAACAGGAGATAACTACCCAGAGTTTGTAATGAAAGACCATAACTGTTTAGCCTTTTCCCCCTGAATTACTGGATAGAGCTTTCAATATATGTAAGATTTTATTGTGCAAGTTTCAAATCTTCTGTAGGCAAATACAGAATCCAGAAAAAAAAAGCAGCAAATATACTGGCAAAGAATTTTACGTGTATTTAAAGTGGATTATAAAAGCTTTAAAGTGCCAAGCAGAAAAAATTCAAAAGATGTGATCTCAAATAATTAGTTTGTGTGTGCATCCTAATTTTTTACTGCTTAACATTGTGTTTCTATGAAGTAAAGGTTTAAAGTCCCTGTTTTCAAGAGAGACTTGTGTCACAAGCTTCAGCTCAGCTGTGTTAAAGTGGTCATGCCTTTTTGTCAAGCTTTTAAAGCCAGAAAACACCCACTGAAATTACTCCTCCAAACAGAGAATTGAGCTGCCTAAATGAAAGGAGTAACTGAAATTACTTTTTCCTAAACAGCCCAGGCCCTCTCTAACATGTTTCCTTCTTCAGCGAAGTCTTTGTTTTGCTCTCCAGGACCACATAAATGTATGTTGAGTTTTGCAACATTGCTTCTGACTCATGCAGATTATCTTTTATCAGGCTATACCTCTTTTCGGTTTGAGTAAATTGCCAGATACCTGCCAAGAAAGAATCCCAGTGTGATATGGGTCAGTACCAGCCATCTAAATGGCTGCTGGGCCTTGCAAGAGAGTAATAGGAAAACCGATGGACTGCATCTGACTTAGAGGTTGACTGGGAAACCTAAGTGTGCCCACACAGAACTATGGCTTTGATTAGGAGAGCGGTGGGGATGCTAGAAGTTTATCATTCTTATTTCATGCTCTGCTGCATGTATTCCAGAACATTATCAGGTAGTTTCAATGAAAATATTAAACATAATCCCAAAAAAAATACAAAAAACAACAAGGGAATTGGGAAGTCTTCATAGCAAGAAGGTCGTTGGAGTTGCATTGATATTTTAAGCCAAATTGGAAGTTGTGTATCCTTTCAGGAGGTAAATATTACTATATGCCTAGAGGATTTTCACTTGTACTGTATATATGGATAACAGAAGAGCTTAGAAGGACATGCAGAACATGAAAGTTTTCTTTTTCATTTTTAAATTTTTCTGTAAAGATACCTACAATTTCTTGTACTATTCAGGTTACATTATACACTTCTGATTTACCTTCTTGGCAGCCTGATGTGCCCACTCTCCCACATTGCTGTCCTTTCTATCTTGCCAGCTCTTTTTCCTTTGTTTTATATGTTTTTCTTGTGTGACTCACATCCCCTTTGCATTGTACCTGCTTGCTTTGCATACAGAATGAGCTGCTTGGAGTAGTGCTCCTCTCTGCTCAGCATGTTCAGCAAGCTGCAGGCTTGAATCGGCTCTTGAGCTTGTCTGCCCTGTCAAAGTTCAAAGGGGCTTTTAGCTGTTTGGCTTTGCAAGAGCTACCAGAACTGACCAGTTTAATCTATCCTGAATTCTTTGGTTTTTTGTTCTCTCTGTTCCTAGCAGTACACAGAAACAGATAAGGAAAAATAACTGTCTTTTCCCCCTACCTGAAAAGACTGGGGACAGAAAAGATGCATTTTTGTGTAATGCTTGTGTTTCTGTCTTTCCCTTAAGCTGCTGCTCAGAGGGCTTTTATAATTGCTTCCCTTTGATTTGTGTTCAGTTTGTCCTAAGAAAAAGTATTAAAGAATTGCAAGTTGTCTCAATAGCACATGCCTCAGTCTTTTACAGTGACTTGGAGAAGAAGGTATTTAGGATTAGTGTTGACTGTGTTGGCAGAAAAATACTGTGTTTTACCATTAACTGTCTGATAGCAGTACCAAAACCCAGCTCTGCAGTGTGAGACACCAGTTTCATCCTGAGGCAGGAGCAGGGGACTCCTTCCCAGCAGGTGAAGGAAGGCAGATAGGTCCTGGCTTTGTCCCCCCGCCACAGAGGCAAAGGAGGGGGGTGTTAATGTTTTTGCAACCTGGGGAGAAAAGGTGATGGTTTGATGGGACTAGAAATGTATGAAGTAAAGAGGAGAACTTAGGTATAAGTAGAGGGGGAGATACCCCTGGGTTAAACAGAGGAAAAAGGGATTTAATGAGAGAAGCAATATGCAAGGAAATCCAAATAGAGTATCTGTTTGCAGCAAGACACAGGAATGCACACAGCTCTCTCAAGCCAATTTCCAGCAGGTGTATCGGCTCTGCACTGGCTTGTTCAATCTCAGTAGTCAAATTTTAGTTTCAAATTTTTGAGAGCTAATTTTAAGCAGTTACCTTATGCTTTCTTTTTATCTTTTAATACAGATTATCTTGTATCACATCTTGTATCTGAATTCTAATTTCTTTTCTCTATAATCATGGGTTAGAAATTAAGAGGAACAGCAGCTCATGAAAAATCATAAACATGTTATTCCAAGTCCTGGAGCCCCATGAGCAATGTGGTGCGTAAATGTACACAAGCTGACTTTATCATGTGGTTGTTCTCTTCCCCTTCTTTCTCTTTGGAGCCCTTTCATTCTCTTCTAACCTCCTAGCTGTATTGCTCCCTGGCCAGCCTGGTGCCTGCATGGCAGTGGCAGTGGCTGCGGCAATGATTGATGTGGAGACTAAATTGCTAGACACAGTTAGTGAGTATTTCATGGAGCAGTTATTCTGCAAACCAGAAGAGGGAGAAGCAGTTTTGTATGTGCTGCTGAC
This sequence comes from Machaerirhynchus nigripectus, assembly GCA_013397975.1. Classification (NCBI taxonomy): domain Eukaryota; kingdom Metazoa; phylum Chordata; class Aves; order Passeriformes; family Dicruridae; genus Machaerirhynchus; species Machaerirhynchus nigripectus. The sequence continues at coordinate 65,975 of VZRQ01004992.1, forward strand.
CACTGTGTGCAGGATCTGGTTCAAAGTGTTACTGTCATTCTGTAAAATGTATTTACATCTCTTGCACAATCATCTACCTCCATCTCTGAAAACCCCCTGCTTTGGGGGGTTTTTTAAAGAAAATGACTTAAAATTAAAAAGCATATTTAAGACAATTTATAAAATTAAAATCCTTTTAAGTGGCATGGGAACTACTTGAAGATGCCATGTGGGAGTGTTGGAGGAAATGCATGTGCCCATCAAAGATAGTAAGTCTGAAAAGGAGCTGGCGTGGCATAGTTAAACAGCAGGATGAGAGGTGGTTATACAAAGCAGTTTTCACCACTCTTTTAAAGTTAGGTTTTGCCTGCAAGAGCAAAATACAAAGTTTCATAAATTCTGGCAGAATGCATACGTTCAGCTAAGAAAGATGTTTGAGGAACAATTTGCAGGAGGTATAAAATTAATCTTTTTGAAACAATCTGTGAACAAGAAGCTCACTGGAGAATGCACAGGGCTAACAGATGATCTCTCCTTCTATCCTCTGGAAATAAAGCTCTATCAAAAAAGAAGTTACTGTCTTACCTATTATATCCAAGTTCATTTTTGAGCTTGAAGAAGTTCTGAACTGGAACCTTTCATTAGGAAGGATGTATCAAAGGATCTCTCTTCAATCTTAAGATTGAAGTAGTTGGTAGAAGCAATTATGAAACAAGCTTAAAAAGAAAAGGAGGGATGGAAAAAAAAAAAGACATAAACCAGATGGTATTTAAAGGTGCCAGTTGCCAGAACTAGATGGTTTTGAAAGGAGCTCAGGAATTAAGCAACCAAACTAGTAAATGTAGATGCAACCCTTTGCTTAAAACTTGGTATTTGTACAATTTGAAAGTAATTTTTAAAGACTCCTACTACTTAACAATAAGCTTAGCATCTGCAGTGGGAAAACTAGGAGAAACTATTACAGGAAGTAGAATTAGCAGATAGGGGCCTAGTACAGCATGGTGGGAGGCCCACCTGGCTTTTGTAATAGAAAACCATGCCTGAATGATGTAGCAACTGGAAAGGGGTCAAAAAACATGTCTGCAAGGGAAGTTGAGTGGTTGTAGTACACTTCAGATAAAAATGGTAACCATATTTATCGTTGTGCATTTTTTTTTCTGCTCTCTAACCTTTTTCTGGTCACAGTCTTAGGAAATTATTCCAAATGAAGAACTAAAAAATTATTCTTAGATCTTATGATACACTTTTTTTTGCAACACTTAATATTAGTCTTCTAGATCTGAAATGCTATTGTGAGAAGAATCTCTTAAATGAGAAGTTCAGCAACAGTATCTTGTTATTGGAAAACTGTAAGAGCAGGCTTAGCCTTTTTTTTCCATTTTATTCAGAACTGATTAGTGGCCTACACACTTCTCCAACAATAAAATGCTCTCAGTCGCTGTTCGTGCTTTAAGACACTGTGTTGCAAAGATGTACTCAAAGTTGTGCAGAAATTTGTGCTGTAAACTAACTAGTTTTTATCTCTACTTGTGCAGCAATGGTAGTAAGCCACGAGTCTCATTGGACTTTTCAATGTGGAGCTTAGGCTGGTTATGAAAAAAAAAGTTTCATATCCAAACTGAGTGTTGTTTGTCCTGCTGCTGTAACTTTAACTCTTTTGTTGTTGTTTGGGGTTTTTTGTTTGTTTTTGTGTGGGTTGTTTTTTTTTTTTAATTGCTGGCAATGAGGTTTTAAGTGTTTGTATTGTACACTAAAACCAGGATGTTAGACTTGATAGTCCAAAACCTAAGTGAAATTCAGTCTTAAATTGAACCCTGGGGTGACAAATGGTTGATTCGTTTATTGGCATATTTCTTTATTATGACTTGGAAGGTGTAGAAAAAAGGTGACAGAGAAGAAGTTGATCATCAGACATACTTAATTTAGGAGAAGTTGGGAGAAAAAGCAGTTAAGGATAACGGCATGGTTAGAAATATGGGAAACTTCAAGACAGGAGTTCTGAATTTGATGTGGGAATTAAAGGATTTGGAAGGCATAGTGGAGACATCCTTTTATTTTAGGATTGTGTGAGGGAGGACTGGTGGGGAAAAAAAAAGGACGGGATGCACTGTGTTGTAAAGTTAAGTGTATTGCAATGGTGGAATCAGAGCAAATGGAGATAAGGCTGTGAGTATTTCTGAGAGACTGGGGCCTTTCAGAATTGAAAGTGATTGAAGAGGAGAAACAGAAGGATATCTCTAGCTTGGCAGTGAAGTGGAATGGAGACTGCTGGAACTGCTCTTGGCAGCTTTTAAAACTCACAATAGGTGAACCTAGTATGTTTTTACTGGTTTTGGAAATAACTCCTATCCTTGAACTCTTAGCAGTTGCCTATCCAAAACTTGTATGTTAAGGGACTCCTTGTAGTACAGTGCTCATTTCGAGAATCATTGATAGAGTAACAGTTTATAAATAATAGAAGTTAAGTCCTTGTAACTTTTCTGAATAAAAGGCAAACTCTTGAGGGAAGGAGACAAGAAGTTTCTGCATGCCCCAATTTTTTCATGCCTTTGCTGGTACTTGGTTTGTCATATCAGCTTCAAGTTTCTTGGTCGTAATTGCCCATATAGCACTCAGACTCAGACTCATGCAGACACTTTCACTGCAATAGGTGGATTATAAATCCACTGAATCAAAGTAATCACCATGGAATACAGTAAACTTTGTGTGAAGTTTCTGTGAGCTGCATGTATATGCACCTTTTAATCCTTTCCATAATGAAAAGGCATTTTTGGCTTGATGAGATGTCGGTATGAAAAGTACTTGCACATAAAAAGATGTACTTAGATACATCTGCTATGGTAAATCCCTTTCAGCTGAAGTTCTGAATCTGCAAATTCTGACAGCTTTTTATTTAGTGGTACAGCTGTTAGCACAGGTACATATGGTAGCGATGCTTAGAAATACTACCTGTGAGTTCTTAAATATGTATAAAGCAAAGAAATCCTTTACCTTCATTTGGCATTTTTAAGATAAACCACACTGGCTCTTGAAAATGTAATTTTAAATCTTCGACTACAAGGCTTTTTAAAAAATGATGGATTTTTTTTTTTTCCTTCAGAAATACAACTTGGGACCCTGAATCAGACAGTGCATTTAGTTGGAATTACTTCCTATATGCATCTACATCTCCATTTTTATATTGAGCATAGAGACTGAACTTTTCAATCCCTGAATCTAAAGACTTTATTAAAACAAATACAACAAATCTGACCAGATAAACCCAGGAAAACGTCAGGGTAGAGGAGAGTCAGTTACAAGGCTGGAAAACAAGTTACTGCTTGCTTCACATGTCATTCAAATGTGCTGGCTTTTCCTTAGTCCTTCTTTCAAACCCTGGTCATTCTTCCCTCTCAGTGGTTGCCCAGCTTGAGACAATCTGCATTTTCCATATTGAGATTTTTCCTCAGAGTCCCTGAGAAAATATCCGTACCCAGTCCCCTTTTGATGCTTGACTGTGGTTCTGCTTTCTGAAGCTGTCAAGAACACTGTCAGTCTTAGCTGCCCTGTAGCTTCCCTACTTGCCATCTGTCCCTATCTGTCACATGTGTGCATCTTTACTATATTTTTAATGGCTGAGTGCTCAGTGTTTAGGGAAGACATCTCCTTTCTTCTCTACAATCTCATTCCTGAAAACTGCTGGTTTAGTCTTTGTCACATGAATTGCAGGGAGTTTTATGGTGTACTGTAAAATGTAACCTCATGAAATAGTGAAAACATCAAATTCTATAAAGGATGAACATGAATTCATATCTTTTTAGCATAATATTAAGTATGGATTTGCCATGCTTCTGTTTTCCTGAGTGCTTGCCACAGAATAGAATACTTGACCATTTATATCAGCTACACACAGGAAAATAGTGTTTGTTTACTCTCGATATTCCCCCAATGACAGTGACTTCACATTCTTTACAGCTATTAAGTGGCCTTTTTTTTCTGTGTTACTTTGAGCAGTCAAGGTGGCCTTTCTTTCAATTATGTCAGCTCATATTCCATTGCACCCCTTATGTTGTTCTTATATATGTGTGGAAGTATTTTAGAGAAAAGAGGTAAGAAGTTGATTGTGGAGAAGAACTTGTTGCAAAAAATTGGCCTTAATATTTTGAAAGTGCGTAGGAAGAAATTTTAAGCAAATGACACCTCATTCAGTATTTTTGTGTTGAAAGTAGGTCAAGACTAATTTTGGCCCTATTAAAATCAGAGTAGATTATAATTTTCTTATTTAACAGTGACTGGCTGCTGAGTGTAAAGAAGGGAGTGGGGAGAAAGGGCCAAGGTACTTCTCTACTCCCCCTCTCTAGACACAGGAGTTAATAGCATTGGTCAAGTATTATTTGGTACTGGGTGCCTCTCAAGCTGAAGTGCCTGTGGGGAGAACAGCAAGGGAGGGGCAGGTGGACAAGCAGCTCCAGAGCTGCAGTGATAGTACAGGGCTTCCTTATGTTTCCTAGGAACTCAGGTGAGGATCCCTTGCTTTGTTTCCTTTTCTCCACTGCAGTGTATGTACCACCATCATTAATGACTGCTTTGGATGTAAATAACAGTGGCATAATGACACTATAAAACCTTTTTATTTGACATCAGTAGAAGCAAACTTTGTACCTGCAGCTGATGGTATGAATGTCTAATGCTTCTTCAACAACTGCTTTTCTCTTAAATCTCTCGAGGAATTGATAAAATGTGCAATTAACTGATAAGCTTAGTAGGTATAAACATAATTACATCATACTCTACTTATGCAAAAACTACATGCACACTTTATTGTGGGACTTGAGACTTCATTTTGTTTAAGCTTGAGAATGATTATATTCTTGCAGATTAGCCTTACTGTAGGTTATTTGATGTTCAGTTTTGAAGACACACCTAGGCATATCATCTTGGTGGAAAGAGGACTGCAATTACCAAGGTATTTTAGCATAACTATCTTAACACAGTTACTTGCTGTTCAGAGAATAGTTTCTCAATGCTGACAAGTTGAGAAAAACAGGAATTCTGATTTATATGGATTTAAGAGCCTTTTATGTTTATAGACACGGTAAATGAAACCCTGAAGTTCATCTGTTCTAATTTAGGAAATGCTAAATGTGTCTTTTTGTTATTGCCTAGCCTGTAGGCAAACTGTTCCCCCAGCGCACACAGTGTTTTATTTACAATTGTGTAAGTGTCCCTGGTGCATGCTTTGGCAATCCAGTTACATATGCTGGGCAGTCCTATCAAATCATACATCCTGCATTTGCATCTTCTGGCTGTTGGATGAAAGGGAAGAGGAAAAATGGTTTCCCTAAAAGCGAGTGGTTTTATTGGTTTGTTTGTTTTTATTTTAGGTACTTCTTAGCAGAGAATGCTAACTTCCAGAGCTGGATAAGATTTAAAGTCGTGGTGTCAGCAGCATCCTTGTTTCAGAAGATGGAATGAATGCTTACTTATAGCTTCTCATATTCCTGTGCTGCTATTGAGAAATGGTAATAAATAGGAAGGTCAGCTCACTGAGCGATCTTAAATAGGTAATTGCTTGTTTCCACTGATCTCAGTATTTCAGGCTGCCTGACTCAAATGCTTCATCTGGAACAAATCTCACTAACTAAACTTACAATTTGTGCTATGAAGATTCAGAGGCCGCCCTGAGATCTCCACAAGTGATACCAGTGAAAGAAAACTTTTTTCAAATAAAGAAATGTAGGGGTTTCATTTAAACAATATGAGGTATGGTCACTTTCTAGTAGAAATCTTCATAGAGTGATCCAGAAATAATTTGGCAATTAATCAGAATTATTTGCTTCTTACTTTTAAGACAAGATCTGTTTATTCCTCCCTTCTTAAAAAACTCAGCTAACTACTTCAGAGATATCACAGAACCACAGGCTTCAGATTATTTGATAACTCTTTCAGAACTTTATTCTTTCAAGTAGGATCTAAAATAAGCAACTAATTTGATATTTACAGTTTTTGAGGCTGTGTTGAGGTTTACACATATCTCTGTTTTAAGATGTTTTTTTGAGTTGCTAAGTGGCAACTGGCAGTGTTACACTGCTTTCAGCACTCCAGTAAAATAGGTAGTGGCTCAGATTTCTTTGACTTGTAGGTGATAGTAACAACAAGGTAATCTTTATTAAATAAGGGTGTAGCATATCAAGGATCTATGGTCTCAATGCCACTGTTTGAAATCTATTAAAATTTTTCCTTATCTGGAATTGTGAGTGCTTAAAAATCTACCCAGAATCAAAGTTTTTTAATATTGGCACCAAAATCTACTGCCCTCCCCCAGTACAGTAATTTCCATAAGTGACAAATGTGGTGAACAGGGACGGAGTTTAGTCCATCTTTTATTTGCATTGGAAAGCAAGGATAATGGTATTTTGTTTGAGTGCTACAGATTTCAGACAGTTTCTTTCCAATGCTTACTATAATACTTCAGGTTAGGGTGTTTTTTTTAATCTGATAATTATAAAACCTGGGACAGTATTCTGCTGGAATGACGTAGCTGCAAGTCCCCATGAAATGTATCCTTTTACAAAGTTTTTTTAAGCGAATCACTAATTTTCCAGAGGAAGGTTTGCATCTACTACTCAGAGATCTAGTTGATTTATAATAGCAGTAATTAGTTTCTTGATGTAGATAATTGTATAAAATATGTTTGATCTATGTTGTAAACTAGCTGTCAGATGACTTTTTTCTGTTCTCTGTGGCTGGACATTATTTATGGAACAGTGCAGGAAATAAATCACTGTTGAGCTATTAGCTAATGAGATAGCTTTTTCTGAAATTTTAAGGATTATACAAAGCAAAATAGTGAACAGTAGTTTGTTGTTTTCTTTTTTTTTTACTGCAGGGTGAATTTATGTTCTTGGTAACCTACTCTTTTGACCACAAAGAACAGCATTATGATTTCAAGAGCTAATAATTTTCAGTAAAAATGTTTATGGAAATTAACAGATATCTTCAGATTTGCATTAAAGGTCAGGAGGATTATTTTGTTGAAGATTGGAAGTGAGAGCTAATAGTTATTGCCCTTAAAATCAGTACTGATTTTCACAGTTGCTGTAATGTTTAACCTTTTAAAAATTACTTATTTGTCATTGTTTTGCATTACTAAGAAAGTCAGCTTTACAATATACATGTGCTTTGATGACTGTAGGTGGCAATTATGCTTTGAATGCATAGTTTTAAAAGGTGTTATGTAGTTTATATGTGGAATGAATACTTGCTCACTGATAATGGTCTGCTATGCATAACTTTTTATAAGTATAAAGGCAGTTGAGGGATTGAGAGGGGACAGCAGAACATGCTTCAGGGGAAAGCAGAGATAACCACTTAACATAAGAGAATAAACTAAATGGTAGAAGCACCAAGCAAGGAAGAAAACCTGGCTGTATGAAATCAAAATCAAATAGCTTGAAGAGTAAGTGAGGATACTACTAGAATAACTAACTTTTTAACCTAACCTTCTTTTGAAGTGACTAAATGTTGTGGGTCTTCAAGGAGGGACTCCATTTTCAGAGCTGAAGGCAGGCATCGGCTGTGTAAGTGTTGTGGAGCAGCTTTTTGTTTAAGATGTTCCCCTAGTTCACTAGCTGATAGTTCTAGTTCCCTTAGGGAGCACTAGGCACTTGGAACTGGCTGAGCAGGTGTCTAGATCTGCTGTATTTCCAAGCAAAGCTTGGAGACTGAGGAAGAGGGGGATGTTACTTTAGGATACCTGAAATAGAACTGGTTGTCTGCATTTAATCTACTGTATCTTATTTGACCCTGAATGTCTTCCAAGAACCACTGGATTGAGTAAAAATGACTTTGCATGCCCAGTCACACTTTTGAAGTGGTCTTAAATATTAACAGTAGTATATATGTAGGCAGAGAAATTATTGTTCTTCTATTCCATCCTCAAAAATTCCACTTGGTGGATTTTCTAGAACTGTATTAATTTCTGTTTCTACAAGGTGTATATTATTGATACCTCATGATTTCAAGGTCACATTACGCATTCAAGATGTGTGATTTAACTACAGACATGAAATTCAGAATTCCATGTCTTTTGTGGAATCTGTAGTTAATTTGATTTTTTTTTTTTTGTAAAAAAAGCTAATAACTTAAATAGCCTTGATATATTTTGGAACAGTTGAAATATGGCCAGAAGGGAAGAAACTGCCTAAGAAGCAATACTGTGTGTTTCAACATTTTGAAATCAGTTTCTGTTTATACCCTCAGTGCCTTACCAGTGGAGGTTGCATCTGTCTCTGTGGAGAAACACAGGCACACTGAGTTTAGTTTTGTACACATCTGTAACGACATAAATGTTCCTCAGGCAAAATGCTTGTTTTCCTTTAATGCTGGATCGTTACAGTGGTGCGAGTGTTTGCATATATAAGTTAATTGAAGCCTAATGCCTTCAAACAAGAACTCTTAATGAAGTGGTGTTTTTTATAGGTAACATTTGAGGATTTTTTAAATGAAAGAATAAAATGTTGATAAAAGTAAAGTGGAATAATACAATGATCAGTATTTTGATGTCTTCTTCCTGCTTGAATAGTAATATAATGAATTATATGAGATGATTAAAGATGTTTCTAAATTCATTTTTAATCTGCTTTGATGGTGGAAAGACAGCAGTGCAAATTATAAACATTTTTTCAACTGACATCACACACTTAAGAAATACCACAATTTAGGTGTTGTGCTTTTAATTTACCTCTTTGTCCCCTTGTGCATGGGCACCATGATACAACCTCTGGCTGCATAATCACTTGTCCATTTCTTTCCGCCCCCTCACCACCCCCCCACAGTCCTGACTCATTCAATGAAGAGGATAGATGATATTCACATCCTAAGACATTAATCAGTATTTTATCTTAGCCTGGTTAATTTTGAGCCCCAGGCTCTGTTTACTGGAGGCTATTAATTTCTGTGTGGATTTTTGTGTGGTTCTCATTGCTGTAATGTTTGTGTACCCCACAAAAAAATTTCAATACCCTTTTGAGGTCAAGAGATGACCTGGGAAATATAAGAATATAGACTCACAGAACCATGAAATGTTTTGGGTTGGAATGGATTTTCAGAGATCACCTAGTCCAACCCCCTCCCATGGACAGGGTCACCTTCTACTAGATGAGGTTGCTCAGAGCCTCTTGCAACCTGACCTTGAATGTTTCAAGGGATGGACCTTCCACCTCTCTGGGCAACCTGTTCCCTTGTGACACCCATGGTGTCTCACCACCCTCATTACTTCAAATCCAATCTAAATCTACCCTCTTTCGGTTTAAAACTATTACCTATTGCTCTGATACTACTGTGTCACTACTGCTGGTAAAAAGCTCTCTTCACCTTTCTTAAAAGCCACTGTTTAAGTTTGAAAGCCAGCAATAAGGTCTCCCTGGAGCCTTCCCCAGGCTGAACAACCCCAGTTCTCTCAGCCTTCCCTCACAGGAGAGGTGCTCCAGCCCTCTGATCACTTTCATGGCCCTTCTTTTGAGTCACTCCAACAAGTCCATGTCCTTTATGTTGAGAGCCCTACAGCTGGATGCAGTACCCAGGCGGGGTCTCAAAAGACAGAGCAGAGGAGGAGAATAACTTCCCTCAGTCTGTTGGGCATGTTTCTTTTTATGCAGGCCAAGAGACAACTGCCTTTCTGGGCTGCAAGTGCACAGTGCTGGCTCTTGTCCAGTTTTTCATCTACCGCTATCCCCAAGTCCTTCTCTGCAGGACTGCTTACAATCCAATTGCAAGATTAAAAGGAAAACTTCCTATTTTTTAGTAGTCGACCCCTTACTTCGCAGCTTCAGGCTAAGGTTGGCATAGAAAACTGTTTTATTAGCCACTTGGAGAACTGCCAAACTTATCACAGCATCCGTCTTTTTAAGATGCTGTTTCTGATTGCCTCTGTAGTTGCAGATCCACAGGAGAAGATTTAGTCTTTTACTCCAATTAAATCACAGACAGATGTAAAAGAAGAAAAGGTGGGTAAGGAAAGGAACTTAGGAACTGGAAGGCAAGAGAAATAAAAAGCACCACATTCCATGTTCAGGATCTCTGGTCTAGTTCAACTGATTTATCCCTAGGATGGATCTTTCCTAATCAGTGACTGGGGCAAGGGTTCTTTGAAAATCATGGAATCACGTGTTCCTAACGTGTGGGTGCACAGTGACTCAGATTTAGGTGTGTACAAGAAAACTTACTGGCAGAAATAAAATCTTTAAAACCTTAATAAAAGTTTCATGTTAATTTTATATTTAAGCCAACTTCCTTTGTCCAGTTTTCATCCCTAGTCAGAGCACTTCTTCCAGCAGCCAGCTAGTAAAAAGTCGTGAGCACAACGTGTGAATGTGCTTTGGCCTCTGTAAGTCTGGGAGCTACAATTACAGTAGAAGAGATGTGAAGAGGAATTATATGTTGGCATTCCCCTCTCCTGTCAGTAGGGTGAGAAACCTTTGATAGGTCGAGTTCTGTGACTTTTTGGTTGCGCTGGTCACAAGTCCAGCACTGTAAGCAGTGCACTGCGGGTTTCTGCGGTAGTGGGCGATGCTGTATCGACAGCTCTGCAGGGGGAGCTGATGTGACAGCCACCAAAAAAAAAAAA
>VZRQ01004992.1:76600-106428 GCA_013397975.1 Machaerirhynchus nigripectus
AAAGCCCTGTCAAGCCAGAGTATGCTCAGGGGTACTTTGTTTCAATACATCTTTTCTATAATTGAAAATTAAAGATGCTGCTAAATTCTAGATGCCTTAGGGGACTGTTCACATCTATCAGCTCTGATTTTTCAAACTTTATCATGTTTGCATGACTTATCATAGGCAAATTCCTGACATCCAAGTGATCTTCTATGAAAGGTCCCATTTAATATCTTAAAGATTTCAAGCATTTCAAGTACAAGCAGAGTTTTTAAAATTAATCTTTCTCTTGGAATAACACCCAAGGAATTTTACAGAAATTTTTCCCTTACACTACTTCATATACTTCTGTGTCTCATTTTGTTGATCTACTGTTGTTCTTCTTCAGGTTATCTCCTAAGCCTTATACAGACAGTAAACAAGATAAGTTTTAGCCTTATTGGTGAAAGCTTGACAAAACTTATTAGCAAATTATAATGGAACATGCTAGGAGTCATTTAGCCATACTGTATAACCCATTTGTCCTCTAATAATAAAATACTGAAAGAAATTCAGTGGATTGAAGAAACTTGTCTTTAAGCTGTTCGGGTCCAAATTATTATAACCTGGAGTTAAAAGAGGTTCCTGTCAATGTTCCATTTTCAAATCAGAAGTGCGAACCTCTTGTTCAAGACTTAACTTCTTGTATGCTCCTTGCTAGGTTTTATTGGATATTATTAAAAATACTGGTACTAACTACTTAAGGGAATGAAAGTAATCAATGTTGGTATTAAGTGAGTAATCTTTGCAAATGGATACTTTAGTAAATATCTGGTCTGTATCCTGCATGAAAGACCTCTCTGTGTATATTATGTCCTTGGTGATGGGTTTAACTCTAGTTGGGGTGTCCTTCTCAAGGTAACGTTGGATCAAAGTAGGTGTTCCTTCAAAAATTTTTGTAAGTCCTGTGTTTGTGTGCTGTCAGCAGCTGAAGCAAGTTGTATATACGAGTTTAACCAAAATGTCTTTTACCTTACCTCATGCACAACTAGGAAATATGCTAAAGAGAAGCTGATAGCCTTAATTGTTCTGAAAAGTAAGAAAAATATTTCTTAGATGTGTGAATCTGTTAAACATGTAGGTTTTGAAATAGGCCAGTTTAGTAATTACTAGGTTGAGCCATTTTCTCTGGGTCAGGCAGAGCTGAATGTAATGAGTCTTTGTCCTGTTCAAATTACTACTTCAAAATTTTATTTATGTTTTCAAGAAGTTGTTCTGTTACCTCCCTTTTTGCCATACTGTGGTACATAGCACTTAGTCACTTAGTTCTCTTGCCACTCATAATGTTTTAGCCCCTTCTGGCCTGTTGTGGTGCAGAGGTACTGAGAGGATGTTGTTTGAAGGAGTGAAGAAAACTACAAAAATCAGTTCACTCTCCACAGCCTTTTCCAAGCAGGTATGGTATGTCTCTTTTGAGGGCTTTGTTGTGCTTGAAAGATAATATGTTGTCATATATAATGAACAGAAAATCTTCATCTCCTGGCTCTTTGCATTTTAAAGAGTTATGTTGTATTTCTTAGTTTTATACTTCACCAGCAAGAGTGTTTGCTTTTTGGCAGTTCTTAAGAGATTCTTGTCTTTGATTAGAAGTTGTGTGAGTAACAGCATATAGTTTATTTTTTGTCGGATGGAAATGTTGTTAGTAATCACTTACAACATTGTTATCTTGTGTTTGTAACTTTTTATTATTCCCATGAGAATATGTAATTACTATGGAAAGGCTTATTCAGAGATAAAAACATTTTCAAATTTGTATTGCAGAAAATACTTTCAGTGTTATCACAACACTTCAAGTTGTGTGCATTCTACAAGTACATCTGACAGAGAACTAACCCTTAGCTTCTTGAAAACAAATTTTTCAGCTGTAAACTTAACTGGAGTTTGTATGAAGACTTCAGTGTAACTTAAAAAGAAGGAAATACCTCTTTCAGTGCTCTCAGTATGCTTTCTGTGGTTTAAAAACATTACCTGGTACTGTGAGAAAAAGAGTAAATTATTTACTTTAGGCTTTGCTCCTTTTGAAACCAGCCTCTGAAACACGGCTGGACTAAGTCATGGAAAGAAAATTCATGCAGAGCCATTCAAAGGTGCCAGAAGTACTTAAGGCACTTGTCTGGCAGAATCATTGAAAGCTGAGTTTTCAGGGAAGGCATTATTATCCACAACCCACTTTTGCCTTGTTTCTCTACACACCTGTGTAGCCCAAGCTGTGTCTCCAATTATTGAGTCTCCAGTAAGACCACCAATTCTTATATTATCATCATAGTTATTTTCAAATTTTGATTTAAATTAAATTGAATTTAAACATATAAAACTATTTAAGAGGGACTTTCTTTACATAAAATGCATGGGAAGGCAATTTGACAAAATAATCTTCTGGTATGTCTTTTGCCTTTAGTACATTTTAGACAATGCTATGTTATAAATTAAAATGAAAATAGAAGATTATTGTATTAACAGTCAGCTTTGTATCAATATTGAAGTCCACTTCTGGTGGAATTGACATTACTGAACGGAATAGGTTTTTGTAAAAAATATCTTGGTGGGAAGTGAATCGACTCAGTGGGCAATAAAGTGGGAACAGTTTAATATTTAAGAAATGCTTTTGGAATTAAAGCTTAGAAGGTACTCCAAATGTTCTGTCTGCTTTATCTGTTTTATGTAGCTGTTGTATTTCTGTCGCTTGGGTAACCTGCTGAAGGCTGAAACAAAATTGGAGCTAGTGGTTTTTTTGAATGCTTTTGATTCAGTATAATATTAATCAAAATGACTTGGCAACTCTTTAGATGTTACCAGTACAAAAAGCAGATTCTGGTTGCCAGTGTTGGGAATGGTTGGTCAGTGCCTTTTCTTACAGCTTAAAGCACATAAATCATTGAAAATACTATATGAAGTGTGTGAATCCATTGTTAAAATGTTACCTAGACTTTTAAGTGACCTGCGTACACTGTAAGTAATCGAGAAAGAAAGTTGTAAATAGAACCTTCACGTTGACCTCTCTAGTGTCACTGTTAGTTTAAAATCTTTATTTTCATTTTGGATATATGAATGTTTAAGCATGCATAAACATGTGACTGTACTCTGCAATTCTGTCTGCTCTACACAGTGTAATTTTCTTATGTTTCTTCATTTTGTAATTTGCTTTTTGAGACCTTATCGTATTTGTGTTTCATTGTATCACAGAATGATCTTGGGCTCTGAGCAACCCTATCTAGGGAAAGATGTCCCTGCCTGTGGCAGGGAAAGTGGATTAGCTGGTCCTCAAGGATCCCTTCCAACCCAAACCATTCAATGATTCTGTGGTCTCAGTTGGGAGTGTTGTCTTTCTTTACATCATCAGCCCAAGAGGTCCCAGTCAGGAATCTTCTTGTTACAAGTTTGGATTTTATTGTATTTCTTGAGTGTAACCAGTTCCTTTGGGTTGTTCTGGTGCCCATGTCTACCTCTGAACCTTTTTGGTGTGCAGCGAATGATTTTTATAACATTCACTTATGTACAAAGATGAATTCCATGGGGATTTTTCATATCTAGTAATGTGTGATACATACGCTTATTTGTGTGAATGTACTGGCCTGTGTGATTGTGTGTCCAATTTAGTGTTGTATTTTGAAAAATGGTAAAAAATGGTAAGAAAGTGGTACAAATTACCTCCTAAACCCCCCAAATGAACCCAAACCGCCTTAGTGATAAAAATTTAAAACATGTTTAACCCCCCAGTCTAATAAAGTATTTTTTGCATGTGAATCACAGCACTGCTTTCTTAAGGCAGAACAGTAAAAAATTTACATTTTAGAATACCAAAGATTTGTTTAAATCATATAGTAGGATTTCCTTATGTATAGCAGAACTGTAAAGCTTATTCTTTGTGATAAAATAGTTTAATATCTGCTCTGAATCTGCCACATGTAGCTTCTGAAAAAAATTATGTGCCATTTAAAAGTTTTTAGTTGGAAGATTACTGAAATGTGGCAGGCTTTTATTTGAAGGATATTATAAATTAATGTTATGTATAAGCATATGGAGAGTTAGATTAATCAAAGCCCTTCATGCCCACAGCAATTTATTATAATAGTCAACGTCTCTCAAACTGTTGTCTGATTAATACTTTAGTTCTACAAGGTGTTAATTCAGACCCTTGAAATGTTAAGAATGCTGTTAGAGGAGTCTTTGGGAAGATCTCTGTCTGTTCCGGGGGTGTTCTGGGTGGGGTGTTATGACCTTGTGAAACCGACTCCAGCAGAAAGTCACTCGGCAGAGCCACTACACTCACACACGCTCCTCGACAGATCGATGACAAAGAGGCAGGAAGGGCCCTCGGGTAGAATTTCCACGGCAGAGGTTTACTCCAGCCCCACGTGCGAAGGGTTCCAGTGATGAAAGATGCAGCACAACGCAGGGCCCAGGGTTAAATATGGGGGCGGGGAGAACATCAGGGACCAATGGTCTGAGGGCACAGGGGCGGTACACAGGCGGGACTGGGGTACGGGAGCCAAGGGGAAACTCTGAGGGAGTGGCGAGGAACGAGGTCCACTGGGAGAGTGGGGAGGGGAGAATTTTCTAGGGAAAGAACAGATAAGGTGTAAGGGGGCGGGGAGGCCAACTGGGGAAGCAGAACCGGGATACATTTGCTTACTGCAGCAGCATTGTGGGAGAGGTCTTTTTAGTTCTCCCTGACCTGGAGAGGATTTCTATCCCTAGGGATGGTCCCACAAATAGACTCCCTTTGTTGCTTGTGTTATGGGCCCACTGGCCTCCACAGATCTCACTGAGCAGCCTGTTCTATAATAAAATAGCCACCACAGGAGAAGCTTTTCTGGTTTCATACCGGAGTGTCTTCATATATTGGTATGCTAGGTCAAATAAAATTTAGCATAAGTTCAAGGCACTGGTAAATGTGGAAAGGAAAAGCCAATGCTTTGCCGCTTTGTCCAAACCCCTTAGTCACACAGCTGTGGGGGAACGATCCATTTCATGGTGAGTTTGATAGGGACTGGGGTGCAGGACCAGTACAGCCGTTTGTGGAAATGTGGTCTTGCAAAAGAAAGGTTCTTTCCTTGTTTCTAAAATGTCTAAGGAAAATGATAAGCAGTTTATTATGGGACTAGGTACATGTTACAAGATGTCTCCCTATTTTATCTCTAAGAAGTAGCTGTGCTGTGGTTAAGCACCTTGTATCTTCACTGTTTTCAAGGAGATCTTGTAGGCATTCACATGGGTGGTAGTCGTGTGAGCTGCTTTAAAATGGGTATGAAACTACAGCTGAAGACTTCCAGCCAGGATAAACTGGCACTTCCTCAAAAAAAGTCACTTCTCTCTTGTCTCAGTTACTGTGCCAATGCTTGTTTCTCCTTCCCCAACCTTCCTCAACCCCAAAGCTCATGTGGCAGTAAACGGAATTGTTTTGGAAATCTGTCTCAATTAAAATTAGCTATATTTATGTTTGTGCAGCTGCATATAAGGGAAGGAAGACAGCTTGAGGATAACAACTGGGGCTAGGAGGGCTGAGACTGTTGATTCTTCTGCCAGCTTGATTAGTGCTGTGGGTTACAATCAATCAGTTGAGCTTAGCAGCTGTAGAAATATCACACACAGTTGCAGCCTTAGATCACGCTCAGATCATATTTGATGTGAAATTTTGCCTCTGTCATGGTTTACCATTTGCCATCACAAGCTGCAGTTAGGATTCACCAGGTTTCACAGGTGATGTTTTCCAGCAGGGAAGAAGTATGCATATGGAATCACCAGGCATACAGTCCTAAGGAGTCAAAAAGCATTAGAGAAATCGCCCATCCTTGAAAATTTTTGACTAATCTTTTCCTTCACCAGGAAGAAACAGACTCAAAATACCAATGGTAAAAAAAAAAGCTCACACTCTCTTAACCCAGAGAATATAAAGGCTCTGTTGGCTTTGGAGCATTAAGTTTAATAGGTGGCAGTATAAATCAACTTTGGAACCAGAAAAATGTCTAATTTACTTCATACCCAAAGATTTTTTGCCATTTCTTCTTTCTTATTTTGTGGGACTTTTTCCCTACTTTTTTTTCCATCTCCTCTTTTTTCTTCCTGGTTGTGATTTGCAGAACATCTTCCCTGGTTTTCTGTGCTCCTATTTTGCTGTTCTTACCGGTTTTTTCCGCTGTTGTTCTCTATCATGTTCCTACCTCACTCTTGTTTCCTGTTTTAGTTCAGTTACTTCCGTGCTCCTTCTGTTTCCATGTGCCTCCCACCCACCCAAGCATCAATCCCACCACCCAGTCATGGGATTTGAAAAGCCTAACAGACTGAAGGCTGGTAATTGATATTTGAAATAGAAAGCCTTGCTGTCTAGAGGCAATGCCTGAGTGAGACACCAAAAAAACCCCAAGTGTTCTTCTCACAGCCAGCAGAAAAGGATGATCCTGTGGACTTTTGCACTCTCCTGGCTAATAAAATGGTCTGATGAAATATATGCTTGTAAGTAATATATCTCTTGTAAACAAGAGGTGCTTTATATTTTTGTTGGCTCTCCATAGAGTGTTGGTTCTTATTCCTGAGATGTTCATCCTTTTTATGTTCCTGCCTGGGCCATTGTTAGTGAATACATTTTGTGTTCTGCATCAACTTTTCTAGACAACTTGAGGTTTTCTGTGCGTTTCATTTCTGCCAGCAGAGCTCTGAAGATGGGAGATGCTTCTCAGCTGTACCACACAGATGTTGCTGTTATTACTGTGTACATTCTTTACATTTCAAGATTGCTACCTCAGAGAAAAAGAAAATATTCCCAGGACATGCATGA
This sequence comes from Machaerirhynchus nigripectus, assembly GCA_013397975.1. Taxonomy (NCBI): domain Eukaryota; kingdom Metazoa; phylum Chordata; class Aves; order Passeriformes; family Dicruridae; genus Machaerirhynchus; species Machaerirhynchus nigripectus. The sequence goes on from VZRQ01004992.1 coordinate 83,397, forward strand.
AGCAGTCAAGTGTGCCGAGCAGTGGGTGTGAGGCGCTGGTTTGGCCTTGGGGGGATGCAAGTGCCCAAGTGGGGGCAAGTCAAGTAAGTGGCCAGCCTTTTGGGCGGGCCCATAGGCTGGCAAGAAGGGAAGGGGGCTCAGGTTGGCAAGATGGGGAAGCAGGAGTTGAGAGGCCTCTAGGGCAACAGTGGTTCCAGGACAGCCACAGCTGTGATGCTGCCTGCTGGTGGGGTTACCTTATCCGCTGTGGTGCTGGGGTGCCTCCCTATGGGCAACTAGCATGAGGCAGTGGCAACCTTTGGAAGAGCTTGGCAGCTAGGGAAGCATATGAAATGGTATGTCTGGGGAGTAGGAATCTTAGGGTTTGGGGGTTTTTTTAATCACATGGATGATCAAAATGCTGAACTGGGATGTCTCATTCAGTGTTGGAGTCCCTGTGCTTGGAAATGTTCGTGAGTGGACAGTGCCCAGTGCCATCTGATCAGACTGGCTTTGGGCAGATGTTTGGGTATAGGAGACTTCCAGAGTCCTGTCGAACCAAAATAGTTTTCTGATTTGGTGATGTACAAAGAAGACTTGCTGGATAGCTTATCGTTTTAGTGGCCTTTTTCTAATTTGAAGCCTTCTAATATCTCATATGCAGCTTGGTATGAATGTTTGCAAATTGTCGTTGTTGGCAAGATGCACACTAGCATGGAGAAAAGCATACAGAAAAAATAAGATTTGCCATGCTGGATGAAATTCTCTGGTCTGTCTAGATGTCTTCACTACCAAACCTTTAAAAGAAAGAAAACCCAAACAACCAAGCAGCAAAGCCAGGAAAGCAAAACAAAATAAACCCCAAAGGATTCTGCAGGGTCAGTGTGCAATAATACTATGCTCCCTCTCTCTTTTCCTCAACTCTTTTGAGCATCTATATTTCATTAATTGTCACAAGTCCATTAATATCAGTCCCTTCTGAGTTTTGGTGTAGACTAACTCTGGCAATCATTGCTGAAGACATACACAGAATATAATGTTTTTTGCTGTTTGCCACTTATTTTGTTGACTTTTTGTCGGCTTATTTTACTGACGGCCATCTTCAGCATGGAAGATAGACGAGTATATAACTATCCACAGACATGCCACAGAGACTTGCAATTTTTTAATAACATAAAAGCAAACAACAACAATAATCTAGTGTGTATCTTTCATGGGAACCATTCTAATTCCTTTAAGTCTCTTTGTACTAGATATTCTGTGTGGCATTTAAGTTCACTGTGATGCCAGGATTTTAGAGCTTTGCAGTATGTAGTGTTATAAAGGAGGCCAAAGTGATGAATTAAATAATGATATATACACTTCCCCCGGTTTTTCTCCAGTCCCTTATTTTTGTTTGCCTACATCAAGTTCATTTTAAACAGCAATTCCAATTTCAGTGTCATTGAGCCATTCATATGGCAACTGAAGACCCTTTCCTTATTTGATAACTGTGAATTTATAATCTATAATAGGCTATGAAAAGCTTAAATTTTCATTCCAAGAAGCCTTCAGTACTGTCAGAAATAATTAAGGAGTAGGAATGTCTTGCCCATTTCAATGTCATTTGTCTTGATAGTTGCTTTCTGGAGATAGTTAAGATTAATATGAATTCTGATATAGTGTGCATATACTTCTATTTTCATAATTCATTTCTGGACAGTGTTTCTCCTAAATACATTACCATGTGTTTATTGTTGGCTTTCATCGTATGCCCTGTATATAGCATAAGCAATCAAAACTCAGGAAAGAGGAAGCATGAAATTCATAGGGAAAAAGAGATCCACGTTGGATTCTTTGATAACGAAAGTTTTATGTCGTAAAGCATGACAATTCTGAAGTAGTTTGAGTTTTAATTCAGTGTAGTTACTACTTGGAATCTAGACTCTCTCCTCTCCCACATGGATGCCTTGTTCCTTTCCAGATATGCTAATCACTGTAGGGGGTGGTAGGGAGGATCAAAAGTGGCAGGAACAAGTTTGTGCATCTATATGTGGTAATAAGAAAGCACAGGCTTCTTTTATCGTAATAACTCTGGACTTTTTATGCAGCAGTCTTGAACATTCATTTCTTGGGTTTTGTTTAGGGATTTCACTTGTCTTAAGTAGGACTGGGAGTACCAAAAATAGAATACAGTATTTATTTCAAAAAAAAGAGCGAAAATAATAAATCCAACCAGATATGGGCCATGATGTAAGATAATACTGATGGCTTATTCTAGATATTGGGTTCCACTTTTCTCCCCCTCTTACTTCTCCTAAGATTTTTGAACATGTTCTTCACCCTTATCCATATTCTGGAAGAGTAAGGCAGCATATTTGTCAGGTATTGTTTTAAAGTAGTTTGCAACCAGATGACAAAAATGAGCCAGCAAGGGACATAATATTGCCACTTAGTTGATCAAAAGGCTTTTAACTGATGCAAGTAAAATGACATTTAGATGTTTTTTATGATGTTGGAAAATACCTGCACATAGTTTGATTTTCCTAGAAGGCTGTTCGTATGTTAAATGCATTACCTAACATTTGGAGTTATTCTACTGTTCTGAAAGTATAATTTATTTAATTGCATGCCCATCAGATCCTGTATGTGTACCTGAAAGTGCTTTTCAACAAATTAGGCTTTAATTGTATTTCTCAGATAGCAGTCAAAGTAACAGATCTTGTCTTTACATCTACATTGGAACCTAAAATGCATTCATTAAATTGAGAAGCTTCTGTAAAATTACTTTGTCTTATTAATTGTGCTGTTCACTTGGATGTGAAATGCATGCAGTGCTCATCAGAGCTAAATGGTGGTGTGAACCTAAATAGAAATATGTTAAGATATAGAATTGTACATGTGCTTTTTATTAGTGAATGAAAACAAGCCCTCATTTGTTTACCCTTGTAGAAGAAGATAACAAATGGAGAAGTGCATTTCTATCCATCTTACTAAGGTATGTCATGTATCATTCCTCCCACATAAACCTGTCTTCTCTTTTTTTGACTCATATTAACCTGCATATGTTTTTGAGAAAAAAGTTAGACTTCTGTTTCCCTCTGCTCTGTATTCATGCTTGGTAAACCTTTTACTTCTGAAAATCTATTTTCTTGTATGATGTCTGTAATGCCATTTGCATTCAGGTTTTCATAGTGGGGCTGCTACAGGGGTGGCTTCTGTGAGAAGCTGCCAGAAACTTCCTCCATGTCCGGCAGAGTCAATGCCAGCTGGCTCCAGAACAGACACTGCTGGCCAAGGCTGGGCAAATCAGAAATTATAGTAATACCTCTGTGGTACCATATTTAAGGAGAAGGAAAAAAAAGAAAAGCTTTATTCTGCAGTTGTAATTGCAGCCAGAGAAGTGCAAGGTGAGAATATGTGAGAGGAAGATCACTGCAGACACCAAGGTCAGTGCAGAAGGAGGCAGAGGAGATGTTCCAATCTCTGGAGCTGTGATTCCTCTGCAGATCATGGGGAGGCAGCTGTGCCCCTGCAGTCCATGGAGGTCCATGGGGATGCAAAGATCCAGCTGCGGCCCCATGGAGGAGCACACGCTGGAGCAGGTGGATGCCTGAGAGGAGGCTGTGAACCAGTGGCAGTCCCATGCCAGAGCAGGGTCCTGGCAGGGGCCTACAGACCTGTGGAGAGAGGAGCCCACACTGGAGCAGGTTTGCTGGTGAACTTGTGACCCTGTGGGAGACCCACACTGGAGCAGGCTGTTCCTGTACAACTGCACCCCATGGAAGAGTGACCCAGGCTGCAGCAGTTCAGGGAATACTGTTGCCCGTGGGATAGACTCACACTGGAGAAGTTCATGGAGAACTGTCTCTGTGGGAGGGACCCCAACAGTGGAGCAAGGGAGCAACTCCTCTCCCTGAGCAGCAGCAGAAACAACATGTGATGAACTGACCATGACCCCCATTCCCCATCTCCCTGAAGCACTGGGGGGAGGAGGTAGAGCAGGGGAAGGATGGAGGGATGGGGGAAAGGTATTTTTTAAGGTGTATTTCATTTCTCATTATCCTGCTCTGATTTTGTTAGGAATAAATTCAATTAACATCTCAAATTCATGTCTGTTTTGCTCATGACAATAATTGCTGAGTGATCTCTCCCCATCCTTATCTCAACCCATGAACCCTTCACTGTATTTCTCTCCCCTGTCCAGTTGTGTAGGGGAGAGAGTGGCTCTGGTGGGTGCTTGGCATCTGGACAGCATCAAACCACTACAGCCAGTAATTGCTTTGATGGCTTTAAATGTTGCTGAATCAGTATTAGTACACTTAAAGTTATTTATACAGATTTACTGTGTTAGTAACTTTTGAAAGAAAAACTATGCTATTTAAACCATCCTATTAAGGGGTCTTCTGTCATATCATCAGTAGTGAGGGTACTCCCTCCTTTTCCTTTTTGTGATTTTCTAAGTACTTTTCTGCATTTATACCATAGCTCTATGGTATTATATAATATAATGTCTGATATATGTATGTCTGAATTATATAATGTTTAATATAATAATATGGTATTATATAATATATAGTATATAAAATGGTCAATTTATACCATTATAGTAGTTACTTCAGTTGTCACTGAATAGAAAAACCATCTAGTTTTAGTAAAGGGCACTTTGCAACAGCTTGTGCATAAATATTTTGATGGCTAATGGTTTTCAAGGAAATGAGAATGTTTTAAATTCAGTGCTAGGAATGAGCTAATAGCTCTCTACCCTTGGGAAGTTAATACTTTATTGATATTTTGTAAAGTTTTTAAAAGTGGTTTTATTGAACAATACTGAACAATGTAGCTTTTTGTCATTTAGTTGCAAAGCCTTAATGCCTTCCAAATATTAACTATTTGAATATTCATTAATATTCATCAAAACCTCATCTTTGTATTGACTGATCTAGTGAAGTGTTCACTGGTTAGTTCCTTCACTGCCCTATATAGTAAAATAGCTGTATTCACTTTAACAACTCCATGTACTTTACATTTTGTTTACTTTCAAGAGCAACATTAAGATGTTTATAAATGCAGCTGTAAGACTTCTGCTTGTCTTGTTTTTTCAGTTGGGCCTAAGAATACTGGAAAACAACAAAAAATGCGGGAGTGGTTTTTAAAATGTGTTCATGCTTATAGTACATCTATGAAAATTGTCCTTGCCTCCTCTACAAGCACAGGAGTTTCTAGAAGGGGATATAACCCCTGTAGTCAGTCTTAGGCAGCGCCTGTGGCTATTTGCAAATGCCTTCTGGTTTTCTCTATGAAGTGAATATAAAAGGAGCTGTTGTGTGTTAAGTTTTTTATACTGCTATCTCTGTTTTGCCCTCAGACCTGAGAGGCAAAGGTGTAAGGTGGTACACCACATTCTGATGCTACACGTCACAAGATTGTCATCTTGTTTGCCTGGACTTTATCAGGGTTTTGTTGCATTTGTGATGTACAGCTGTCTGTAGGGACCATGGTCGAGGGTAAAATCCAAAGTTAAGGAAGCGAGATAACAAGGCTGTGTGATTGTGGATATTTAAAACTTTTTACATAGCCAAATAAACCATCAAGAACTAAGAAATTTCATAATTTTCTGCCCTCTGTTGTAACCTGGCTGAGGGAATGAGACAGATAGCTTTCCATGGCATGCTTTGAAGGAGTCAGTTGAAATCCTAAAAGCATGGGGCAGTGCAGAGGTCTTGTCAACATCTGACAGTACTGCTGTGGATCATTCTTGTTGTGGCTGCTGCTATTAACCACAAGATGGTGCAGTAAAATGAACTGCAACTTTTACATATTCTTGCTTCCAAGTCAGTAATGCAGGAATATTTAGCTATCTGTGGTGTGGAAAAAAAATTCAAAAGAAAGTTTAGTCTAGAGGGAGTAAAATACTGTTTTTAAAAATTTTCTGAGTGCTGCTTAGTGCAGAGATGCTTCTTTTATTGCAAAGTGATTGAACAGAATAGCAAAATTACTAAACTAAATAGTGGATTATTTAAGCATTGAATGTTATTGGTATTGAACTCTGTTCCTTTTATATATGCAGTGTGTGCAGAGGAATATTTAAAATTAAAAAGATTTATCCATGATTAAGGTGTGATTGTGATACAGAAACTTTTTTCTTCTGGATCTTTATGAGCTTGGTAATTTTAGTTTTTGTAGTGAAGAAAACAGTTGTTTACTGTGTATTTCCCTTATGATTTGCACTTTATTATAAATGGATATATGCCAATCTGAAATCAAAACAGCTGACTCTGGGCCCAGCTGAGATTCAGGGTACCCTCTTGCAGTACCACCTAAGGACAAATGCATAGTAGTGCATGATCCCAGTGGCAGTCTTCAGTAGTTTTACTACTAGAATGATGTTAGGAAGTATCCCTAGTATCCTTCCTGGTTTTTTTTTTCTCTTTTGTTTCTTATTTTTTTTCTGTTCTTCCTTGAGCAGAAGATTTGTTCCCTTTCACTCTGAAAATGTGTTATCCAGCATGTGATCAAGGCAAAGTATCAGACCCCTCAATGCTATTGATATCTTAGACACTGTTTTAACTCCTTTACAGATAGCCACAGAAGGCTGCATGCATTTTCTTTATTGGACTCTGTGTCTCTCTTGGGCATTCTCAGTGAAGACAAGGAAGTTCAGAGATAGATGTCAGCATCTGTATTTTTGCATAGTTCACAAGAGAGATTCCAGCTCTAACTTGGGTGGGTCAGTTTGCAGAAAAATACTCTTCATCTGAAGTTTTAGCCAACTGGTATCTGCCAAACTCATGGCAACTATGCCAGTAAAATATCCTTGGCACTGAGCAGAGATTAGGCACTTTTGCTTCCCTCCTGCCAGACTTCTACTCCAGCACTGCAGACTGGCACTGTCTCTGTATCAGGGCCAGGCAAAGGTGTGTGTCAGGTGACTATGGAACCTGATTCTGGTGGGGGAAGGAGTGAAGGTATTTGTCCTGAGAACAGTTAGAGTTCTCTTCTTGTGAGAGTGGTTGGTAGAGTTGGTGCAGTCTCCAGATCAGCTCCTGCATGACATGATCCCCTCAAGCTGTGTTTGTTTGTATACTCAAGCTAGTTTGCTGACCAGCTGAGTTCTGTGGTTCATGGTGATAATCCTTTAATTCTCTGCATCAGCAGTGGAGTCTTAACACTGGCAGAACCTGGCTGTTCCTTCTTGTAGGAGGCAATGCTACAACCCTGATCAGTCCCTCCAAGAAAAGCTCCAAGAAATATCTTTGATGCCTAGGAAACATCAGCTATCTCAAAGTACTTTTTTTTTTTTTCACAGAGAAGAGATGTTGACAGGTAGAGTCACCTTTGTTAATGAGACTCTTGGAAATCCTTTTACCTACCATTACTATACCAACACTGTAGGTAACTTTATGGGGCACCACCTGCAAAGATTTGGTGCTGTTGAACAAAGCTTCCTCTGTTGTTTTTCTTCGTAGTTCCCTATCTCATAGAAAGAGTGAGTGTGAACTGATCTCTGAAGAGTGGAATATGAGTCCACAGAGCACCTAGTCATTTGCTAGGACTGCTTATGTTCTTGTGAGAGTTAACCTCTTTGGCTCTAGTGCTAGTCCTTAGTGATCTTAAAGCATTAGGACTTCCTTGACTGCCTTACATGATCTGTCCACATTGAAACAATTCTTGTGAGGTAAGAGAAATTATTAACTCCTGGTATTCCTCAAAACAATCAATACAGCAAGATCTTATGATGGTGTTAGATATCTGTTTGGCAAAACTTGAAGAAAATGAAAACTGGCTTTTTTTTTTTTTTAATGCTTAAAGGTGATGTTTTCTTGGTATTATCATGGTTGTTTTGTGGATATAAATAATTTTTTTTATTCAAGACTGGCAATGATACTAATTATATGGTTTTCTCAAGGAAATTGGTGCATAATTTGCCCTGTTTTCTATGATGATGCCTAAATGTTCCATTCTGTTGTGACCAGGGAAGAGTATTCTGCTATTGTAGCCAACTGAATTAACCGTTCTTTCTTTACCTGTTTTTTCCTGGCTGTTTTCATTACAGTATAGAAGTATGTATTTTTCTATGGTGTGCAGTTTTTTATTATTTTTTGTGTTTGTATTGAGGTATCTGAGTTTGACAGAGGCATGGCTGCCTGAAGTAATTTTCGTCTGTTGTCATGCCCATGGTACATCCATTTTTAGACTGTCTTAGTTGATGTGTCAGCCTGAAAGATGTTACAGCCATGGTGACTGATCCCCCCTGCCTCATGGTCTACAACATGAAAGTAGACTGATCTAATGTCAAGGTTATTTCTTTGGGGTTAACACCTGTGGAGACTATCCTGAGTTTTGACAGGTAGATATCAAGAACAGAGTATTTTTCTCCAGAGGGAACCTTTCTGTGGATCTGAAGAAAATATGAGAAAGCACTTCTTTCAGCTGTCTTGCTAGAGGAAACCCCTGAGGAGATGGGTAATTGGATGTAAGAAACCTCAGAAGGTATTTTCAGCCTTACATGCTTGTTTTTAGCAGGCCAAACTTGATAAAAGAAGGGAAGACAATTTCCAAAGGGCTGTGGGTTTGAGCAGCTGTGGAGCTGTGGCGTGGTTCTTCAAACTCCTTTGAAACCTGCCGCAGGTAGGAAGCACTTTGTCCCTTTCAGTCTCTCTGCTTCTGGAAGTGCTTCCAAGAAGGTGTGTTTGAGAGTGGGAAGGAACCTTGGAGTTCAACCACTGCTTGCTGCGCAGCAGGCCAGCAGCTCCCTGTCGATTCCAGAAGGGGATGTGTAGCCCCGCGGTGTCCGAGGAGGAGGCTGTTACCTCCCAAGTTAGCTCCAGGCTGTGCAGTGTGCCACAAACTCGCAGTGACAGAATTGCATGGCATCCCACGGGTGCTTGTGGTTACCTGCCTGGCTACATCATGCCTGCTTGTCCTAGCTAGGTAGCAAAGCTGCTCCTTTACTGCAAGAGAGTTGGGTTTTATTAGGAGGTGTAGCTGCAAGTCTGTACAAATTGGTAAGCACAATAAATTGGTTTAGAGCTACAGAGGACTCAGTAGAAAAATGGGGGAAATGTAAGACTGCTTGACTTCAGAGCAGATGATTAGTGTTTATTTTATCTGTTACAATTGCTAAATGGAAACTAAACTTGTATTTGCCAACCATGAGCCACGTATCAAAGACTTGCACAGCATAAGAAAGTAATGCATGAACATATGATGTCTTTTAGCTTTAACAAGACATCTTGTAATTAGATTTATGTAAATGTATGTCTTTTAGCCTTAACAGGACATTTGGTAATTAGGTTTATGTAAATGTATGATGTCTTTTAGCCTTAACAGGACACTCGGTAATTAGATTTATGTAAAAGAGAAGAAACACAGGTTTTGTCTTTTGGTGTTGGAGCAAGGTTTTCTAAACAACTGTGCTGCCACTATACTAATTAATCATTTCCATGCTGGAGAGGGATCATCAAGGAATGACCTATAGCTTTGAAACTTCCTGGGACTACTACTTGCGTATGTTGCTGAATAATTAAAACTTGAAATCAGCGTTTTCTTTCAATTGCTGAGTTTTGTGGCTTTGATCAAACTTTGTGAATGCAGACTGACTTGCAAAGTTAATAATGTACTACCGCTGCTTTATTGCAACATCTGTACTTGTCTGACTCTAACTAGAGAGATGCCAACACATTAACTCAATACACTTTCTACCTGAAATATCAACTTAATTAGGATCATTTATCAAAATGACACTTTTTTCATAAGGCCAAATCAAATTGATTACTGTTGTTTCTGCTGCACTTGTGCCAGCGTTAAGAGCAATACTTCCAGAAACAAAGGTGTACAAATATATATCTTGCATTGCATGGAAAGGTACTACTAGAGGAAGAACATTTTAAAAGTATTGAAATATATAAAAGAAAATACAAAAATCAAACTGATGCAGTTGCTTAGTCTTTGTGATCATCTTATCTGCATAGTTTGCCCTCCTACCATAGGGAATAGCAAGGAAAAGTTGTCACAATTTTATAGATGGAGATTTGAGAATCAGAGGCACCAAGGCGCAGACTTCAAGATGTGTTTACTCACCTTAAAGGCTTTTGATGAGACCAGGAGTTAAGTCTATATTTATCTTCCAAGTTTCTGGATTAAAGTGACCTGAAGATCAACTGAAGTCAAACTAAGAATTTGATGTTTTGGCAAAGTTCTACACAAAACCCAAAACCATTTACAATTCAAAGAGCTAAAGTACTAATTTATTTTACAACAGGGTGCTTTTCTAGTGTTTTAATGAAGGCCACACTTGGTAGACGTGTTTCTTAAAATGGAATTCTGTTTGGATCCTCTTCTAGATGTTCTAATGTCATGTGCTCTGTGCTCAAAACCTTACCAGTGCTATCCTCTGACACCATCTGTGAACTGACTTACATATAATTTGGCTTGTATGTTTAAGGTTATAAAGTTGGACTGACCTTACCAGCCCTCCAGTTCCCTTGGTAACTCTGAATTTGAACTGTAAAAAGTGGATAGGATCAGCTAGGGGAATCTGAGTGTTTAAGTAAATCTAATAAAAACTCAGCTAACAGAGAAAGCAGAACATTGCCATTCTGAGTAAGGTAATGTTTTCTCTTTAAAAATGAGAAGTTCAGAGGTAGGATTGAGTCACCTGACTTTTGCATATCAAGTTTTGGTGAAGGTATGGAAAGAAATATTAGGTGCCATCCACATGACCGTTAGTGAGCTCTTTAAATGGGATGTTCCCAAGTCAGACAGGGGAAGAATGGCTCAGAGAAGAGGAATGCAAGTTGGGTCCAAAATTTGTTTGCAAACTATACCCAGAACAGTTTTCAGTATTCCACTTTTGCAGGGAGTTACTGGGTGGTCCTGAGGCTCATCTGTCTGAAGACATCAGTAGTTAAGTTTGTTAATTATATGGATGTTTGTGAGAGCATCTGCTGAGATGGAGAAGGGGTGGTTTCAGAATTTCAAGGGAGCTTGATAGTTTGAAGAAGCGGTCCTGTGCACCTCCAACTTCCTTGCTGCATGGCAGTAGGAAAAGCAGAAAAGGCCTTGGCTCTGTGTAAGCCCAGCTCACCAAGAACAAAAACATCTCTATATTATCAACCCTGTGTTCAGCACAAATCCAAAACACAGCCCCTTACCAGCCACTGTGAGGGAGATTAACTCCACCCCAGCTGCAACCAGCACAAGCTACAGCTGATCACTATTGGATGATGTCAAGCTCTTTTGATGAAAATCAAGTTATATTGGTCTGTATAAAAAGGATCATCATCTGCAGGCATGTGGCATGAGTAGTTAAGTTTCTGCTCTGTTCAGCCTTGCTAAACCCTCTGAATTATTCTGCCCCATTTTGGGCACTGTAAGAGAGAGGAACCAGGTAAACACAATACAGAAGAAAGGAATAAGAATACTCAGGGTCTGAAGTATGTGCTTTCCAAAGGAGAAACAAAGAGACAAGATAATTTATCCTAACCTATAGTAATTAGTATATTTATATAAATGTTAGTACCTACTTTTATATTCTTTTTTTCCTCTAAGGCATTTTTTTAATGCTTAGCTGGTGAGTATCTCATTTCAAGAGCTTACAGAACTGATGTTGATGACATTGGTAAGGGAAAGTTATGAGTCTCAAGTCCCACCTCTGAAATTGACTCTTTCATATCACTGAACTCCTCACTTTTAAAGAGGAAATGTTATTCAGGAAAATGTGTAAAGTATGTGACTTCCAGAGGAGAAGTGAAGAGTAGAGGTAGTTTATTCCAGCCTGTAAAAATAGAACTGAGAACCTATGTGTTAATATTGCAGTGGAGAGATGAAAAAGCTCCAACTGTCTTTAACTGACCTGGAAAGCAGTAAAACCAGGAAATGGCAATAAAAATTATTTTTCTTTTTCTCTTAAGCTTTGGCAGACCCTCAACAGCAATAGAAGTCAGCCCCTGGGTCGTTTTGCCAAAAGTTCGTTTCCAGTGTCTGGGGGCTTCAGGAACAAAATAGAAGATGCATTTATTTTGATCAGTAGATCTATTTGTCTGATATTTGAATTTTATTTCACCTTCATGACCTAGGCTACTGCTTTTTGGGTCATATGCACAGTCACTTTGGAACAAGTGCTAAACCATGTGTAAATAAAATCATACTCAAGAGAAGCAAGCAACCTTATTTTTGACATTTTAAAGTTTTCAATTAGTCGTGAAGAATAATTTCATTTATTTCAGTGGAATCTCAAATATAGAGATTGGGCAGATCAGATTTACACGCTGGTTTCCTACTTTCATGTTTTTATACGTAAAGAAACTTCTCAGTAGAGCAAACAGTTTTCTCTGGAAATGATGAAAAAAGCAAGCACCAAACACCCTTGAGTTCAGTCTTTGTTTTACGTTGGTGACATTGCAATATGCCATAATTATTTTTCATACTAAAAGAAGAGAAAGTTGTTGCTACATTGGTTTTGCAACTGAAATTGAAAATACGCTTTGTTCTGGCCTATTTATTTTTAATTCTTTCTCTTCAGTTCTTTTTGCCTCTAGCAAAATACCATTTCACTCTAGCAAACTATTAAAAGAAACGATATCCATGCTGCTTGTTTGGCCCATTCCATCAGTGCACGAATCTGCAACAAAACCATCAGAAGAGACTTTTCTATTGCACTCACATCGCTTACTGAATTGCTCTGTTGATAATTTTTCTGCACTGATGTCTTGTTTCCCAACTGGTTTTGCCTTATTATGGAGAAGCTTAGCGCTTTGTTTGTTGTGCTCTTTTCATGTTTAGTGGCTGAAGTGTCCCTTGTATCAATTACTGGAGCATATCCAAAGAAGGGCAGCAAAGCTGATGAAGGATCTAGAGCAGAAATCCTACGAGAAACATCTGAGGGAGCTGGAGTTGTTTGGCCTGGAGAAAAGGAGGCTCAGAGGAGACCTTACTGCTCTCTAAAACTACCTGAAGGGAGGTTGTAGCAAGGCAGGGGTTGGTCTCTTCTCCCAGGTAACAATTTAAGAAGTGGATAGAGGGAAGAGAGTCCCTAGCTTGTCAAAATAAGCACTGCCCACTAAAACCTGAGTTAACAAGAATGCCAGCATGGTACTAGATTTTTCTTTTATTACTAAGTCCTGACACACATCTGTACTAAATATTTTACCTAACTTGCAAGCTAGGATTATGGGCCCATCCCTGATGTTGCAAAGGTTATGGACAATAGGCAGGGTTGTTATGAGTATCTATGAGACTAATAAAAGTTCCGATTTGTCTGACAGAGATGCTGCTTTGTATGGGAGGGGGTGAAATGGCAATCACTTCATTTTGATAAAAGATTAAAACAGTTTAATCTTATCAAGAACACCCTGAAACAGAAAATCTATTGGCATGTGTTTACTGCAATAACCCATTAAAATAAGTCATTTCTATTGTAACTAAAGCCATCGTGCCTGAAATGATAAATACTGGGGTAATTCACTTCCTGTGTCTGTAATTGCTGTACTAAAAATTCCAAGTGAAATTCATGCAGTAGAGAAGTAGCTATGATGATATTCATTACTGCTATGAAAGAAAGTTCATTCAGATTTTATGTAGATGAAACTTGCCTGATGTCATTGGAACAGAAAGATAAAAGCTTGGTTTTGAATGGACTCTAATTTGAGAGGAACCCTGGGCCGGCTCCGTTAGACCTATCTACAGAATGTGTGTCACTAGAAGAAACTGGATTGAAAGCATAAGGAAGTCTTGCTCTTAACAAGTAAAAATTGAAGAGGTATCACTGTGGTCCCTTCCAATGTGACCCATTCTGTGATCAAGTTAGCTTGAAGGAAGATGAACAGCACGTGCTGTTTGCTGGTTTGTGCCTCAAGTGTGATAGTCTAGGGCTTTGGTTCTGCTGGTAGATCTACTAGTATCTTTTGGTGGGTATGTAGTCAGTGAGCTCAAAATCAAGTTTGAGAATGGGGTGGGTTTTATTTAGCAACAACAACAACAACAACAACAGTTAGAATAAAAGGAGGGGGTGGGGTACAAGTCAACTCAGATGATTTATTGCCACATGAAAAAGAAGTAAAGTTGCAAAGTAGAACTGAGTTGACACAGGTTGTTAAGCAACAGTGAAATTGTCTTGTGTCTCTAAAATTCTCTGGTGACACCAAAAGAACTTGTTATTAACTTTGGGAACAAACTACCTAAGCTTCTTAATCTAATAAGGCAGCCCTATACATAAAATATTTTTTAACAATTACAAGTAATTTTACTTTGAGTAATTAGTTAAATTTGTCCTTTAAATAATACCTTATTATTTAAGGTATCTCTCTGGATTGTTGTTGCACGAATGAAGTAGCAGACGGAACTTGCATGACAGCTTATTAAATCTCTTCTGGACTCTGTTGCCCAATACTTGTCCTTTTTTTTTTTTTTTTAGACACATTAGCGATGGGTTTTGTAATTGAGAAAAAAAGGTAGGTGATTTTTCAATTTAGTAGTATTTAATGTTTTTTTCAACTGAACATTTCCAGGTATCTGTGTGTTTCCGTTCCTCTAACTGTTGCCATGCCGTAGCCACCTAAAAGGGGAGGAGAGAAGGCAACAGGAGTTAGTTGCAAGTTAAAGGTGTTTCATATGGAAACTTTTGAAGAGTGCATTTATTGCCAGTGAAAGATGTTGCTCTTCTGCCAAAAGCTGATCCCTTTCAGTGTTCCATGATGCTTCATTCTTGCCTTCTGCAGGAGATGGCACTTAATGGCTGAATGTGGGTGTAGGAGGTGTTCATGGCCTCTAGAAAGGGTTATCGTATGAAGCCCTCATAATCCAAGGCGAAATGGACAGCAACCTGCCACCTCTTAGACCTGCCCAAAACTGTGGAGGCAGAAGGGATCCACTCAAAAGTACTGAGGGAGCTGGTGGAAGTGCTCACTCAGCCACTTTCCATCATATATCAGTCCTGTCTAACTGGAGAGGTCCCAGTTGACTTGAGGTAAGCAAATGGGACACCCCTAGGCAAGAAGGGCTGGAAGGAGGATCTGGGGAACTGCAAGCCTGTCAGCCTGACCTCGGTGCTGGGGAAGGCCATGGAGCAGATCATCTTGAGTTCCCTCACGCCTCATGTGTGGGACAGCCAAGGGATCAGGCCCAGCCAGCATGGGTTCATAAAAGGCAAGTCCTGCTTGACCAACCTGATCTTCTTCCATGACAAGATGATCTACTTAGTAGATGAGGGAAGGGCTCTGGATATTGTTTCTGTGGACTGTAGTGAAGCTTTTGACAGTTTCCCACAGCAGTCCTGGAGAAACTGGCTTGGACAGGTGCCCTGTTTCCTGGGTACGAAGTGACCGGGTGACTGGGCCCAGAGAGCTGTGGTGAATGGAGTTAGATCCAGCTGGTGGCTGGTCACCAGTGTGTCCCCAGGCCTCAGTACTGGGGCCAGTCCTGTTTAATATCCTTACTGATGCTCTGGATGAGGGAATGGGGTGCACCCTCAGTCAGCTTGCAGATGACACGAAGCTGGGTGGCAGTGCTGTATTTTAGGTTGTAGTATAGAATTCGTCCAAATCAGCTCCAGGAATTGCCTTTCACTAGTTGTTAGTTTTTTGGGGATATAACTTTGAAAACTAAGACCTGTCATCTGTTGTTTGATGTGCTGCCCCTTGCTTCTTGTTTCAAGTGCTGAACTTCTACTTGATGGCTATGAAAAGCATAGGAATGTAGTTAAAGCTTACTTTAAAGGAAACACAGCTTCCCTCCCCTCAAAACACAAGCCAGAAAACCCTGCCAACTAACACTACTTTACAATTTATTCATTTTTGTGTACAGTTTTGAGGTTACCTTCCTACCTGGATATTTCTTGAGTGTTTTTAAACTGGTAGAAGGCATTGTTCATGCATAAATTCATGTCAGATACGGAAAATCAGAGCACCAAGGAGAGGCTGTTGTCTTTCTTTTAAAATGTGAGTCTCTGTGAACATTTCTTCCTGAGACAAAAGGAGAATGAGGTAGAAACATAGTTATTTAATGGGTAGCAAATCGAATATATTCTATTCTCTTTGCTTGCAGAAAGGGTGCCGGGTTACCCTTGCTCCCTTAACATATGGATACTGGAGTAGTGTGATAGCTTTTGGAATGACAATGCAATTCATAAGGAGTTTCAGGTACTTAATCAGTTAGTCTTTCAGAAATAATTTATCTAAATTTAAAGTTGATGGTAATTGAATTTAGGATTTCTTCTATTTCGCTTTATAAAGTTAATGGTGATATACAAGTCCAAGTAACCAGTCACAAAAATATGAGTGTTATGAGTGTTTTTCAGCTACAAGTGGGTTTTAACTCTTTATGGAGGATGAATGAGCTCTTATTGATAGGGACCTCATTCTTACACTTTCATCAAAAAGCAAAGTGTTTGGAGTTTTATTGTGTATCTTGCTTCCCAGCCAGAAGCAGACTTACGAAGTTTCTGTGCTTCACCTGTCTTGCCAAACATGGGAAACTTACAGATAGCTCAGAGGTCTGCACTTACTGCTGGGTAAATTCAGAGGACACATTTGTTCTTGAGAGAGATAAGAGACTGCTGTGCATCTTCCTAGGGATTGCTTTTCTTCTGTTCAAGCATTTTTCCATTCAGTCTGGACCATAAGGGAGATGCCAGCATTGTAATTTGGATACCAGCTAGACAAGAAGACAGTTTGCTGAGGGCAAGTTAGTTATTTTTCTGGGCAATATAAATAAAAAAATAAAAGTACGTAAGTACTAAAATGTATTTCAGCAATGTGTTTGATTTCATACCTTGGGTTTTATTTTTACAATATCATAATTCCCATAAAAAATTTTCATTTTTACCTTTCATTTGGCAGCATCAGTGCTTTGGACCTATTTCTTTCAGGTACAGAAAAATGCTACTTATAATAAAATATGTAGAAACTTGATGTGTTTGAAGACTTTGTTTTTGTCAAGCTTGTCATTGAGCTCAAAAGTTAGTGCAAGTGGCTTTCAGTCAGTAGTTTTGGGGTTTTTTCTTCTATAGGGAGCCAGATTATAGGACTTTTAAAATAAATTATGAGGATATCTATATTTGATAGGCAAAAAAAAAGTAGGTGTATTTTTTGTATAACCTAGCAAAATCAGGAAGAAAGAGGACCCTGATAACTGAAGGAATAAGATAATAGGTTAGGAATAATTGAGGATAACTTAGGTTGAAGAAGTGGAGGTTTTTAAAATTACCAAAATTACCAGTTTCCAGAATTACTTGTATGTATTAAATTCAGGTTAATTCTGAACTGGATATAGGACAACATAATTAAACAGACGTGTTTTGAACATTTCTGTTTCAGGAATGTGGTCATTTGTTCAAACTTGGAATTCATCTGGGGGCTTCCCCTGCCTCAACTCAAAATTGCTATAGATCTTTCCTAAATAGGATTGAGTTGAGGTTCTTTCTTGTTTTTAATAGTGTATTTCTATCCCTTAATGATCTATCCAAGAATACTTCGGGTTTTTAAGCGTAGGCAGAAACAGCAAGGCTCAAGGCAAAGTTTAATAAAGTTGCCTTTGCCTTTCGTTAACCTTTTAGTTATCTAATTTATGACTGGATATAATGTCAAGCTGAACACCTCATAATGGCCAGGCCATTAGTTCCGGTTATTGTTCTGTGTCTTGTTACAGCACAGCAACATTTAGTAACTTGAAAATGATCAGTGTTCAAAACAGCAGCGTAATTAACTACAGCAGAGCACTAGGAACGGCACTGGAGAACTAGTTGCTATTAAAAGGCTATGAAAAGTTGCTGAAAATAAAACTTGATTAAAACTAAAATATTGTTTGTGGCTGGGACGTACAAATGAAGGAATGGAAGTTGAGGCTGTGTCAGATGGCTTTGGAGCTGAGGAGAAAAGTAACTGAGGTAAGCTTAAAAGAGTGAGCCGTGTGAAGGAGTGCAGAATTCCATATGCTTGTGTGGGGAGGTCCAGAAGAGGATTTTTTGTAGTTGCTTTGCAATAATACTGGATTTCTGTTGGCTATCAAGTTTGCTTCTGAATAGGAGGAAAGAAGTCCATTTTAGGGCCACTTTCAAGTGTGGTACAGAAATCTTTTAAAAAAGGGCTGAAATTACTGAATACTGGAATACTTCTTTTGCTGAGTAGTCAAATCTGGTAAAGTCTGTGAAGAATATCTTCTGTTAACCAGACTGGTTGAAGTTTGGGATTCATGTTGGTGGTTAACAATTTAGTGACTACTGGTGAAATTTCTGCTGACATAAACTTCTCATTTAAATAAAATAGTAATAACTTCGAAGAAAGTTAAAAAAAAGTCTCCTCTGCCTCTGAAGTTGTTGGTGATTAAGGATTTTATAATGCTAGGAGTAATTGCTTTAATTAGCTATTAAACAGGTTTCAGGGTCAATGTGAGAACAAGTTTCTCTCTTTCATTTGATTTAGTAGGAGCAGGTAATGATTATTTTTTTTATTATCTTTACTCTCTTCTTTAGAATTATTTACTTAGCACATGGAAGGCAACAGATATTTGCTATTATAAAATCAATTTCATGCCTGACTAAACTATCTCTTCCACCTCTGTCATTACTCTTGGTGCTCGGGGTGTTATCTTAGGCTTATTTGTGTTTATACAACTGGATTGCAGTGGGCCTTTGCAATAATTATTCGGGGATTTTGGACCCTGCAGCAACAAACAAAAAGATGTTCAAAATAACAGATGTGCAAGTATGCTTGCACATGATTGTCGTATTCCTTCCATATAGAAAAACGACTGCTTAATTTTGGATAGTTTATAAAACACATAGCTGCTAAATAATTTCAGCTACACATTTCCCTTTAAATAGAGGAAAAAACAGCTCAGAAGAGAAAGAAAAATATTTTTATAGAAACTCCTGTTTAGTCAACTGAGACTTGTAAGTAAACATCTGCAAAGCAAGATCTGACAACTAAAATGTTGACATTTAGTGGTTACCATGTTCCATACATCTGTAATCTGTATCTTCTGTGTTCATATTTTTTATTTTGAGCTGGTGAGTCCAGTAATTGAATAGATTACAGAACAGCTTTTGAATTCAGAATAACTTCTCAAAGAGTATGTACGAAGTTAGCTATCAGAATGAAATGATGTTTCCCTATCATTTTTTGGGGGGTGTCCAGCATCTGTATGTCAACTAAAATGCTGTGGTGTAGGAAGGAAAAAAAAAA
Organism: Machaerirhynchus nigripectus; assembly: GCA_013397975.1. Lineage (NCBI taxonomy): Eukaryota > Metazoa > Chordata > Aves > Passeriformes > Dicruridae > Machaerirhynchus > Machaerirhynchus nigripectus. The sequence goes on from VZRQ01004992.1 coordinate 102,536, forward strand.
AGAGATGCTGCAAAAATACCTGATTCCCACAATGACAAGCTGTGTGTGTATGTGACATTGGTCTTTATAAGCTGAATTGGTTTGTTTAAAGTATTCAAGTTTATATCCTGAATGACATGGATTTAAAGAGCTGCGCTCTTCAAATGTTAGATCACCTTGCACAGCACATTAGAAAACTAGGTTTTTCTTTCCGTACGAGGTAACGTTTATGTTTTGGAATCTCGGAATTGTTTTCTTTGTTTTCTCAATGCTCTGAGTTCCTCAGAAATGAACTACTTGCCTGTTGGTTTTACAATAATTTCTTGAGGGGCAAAGGAAAAGAGTAGCTTGTGTGAGTAGAGTTGCACTGGACCTGGATTCTAGCTACCATTAACATGTAGGTTGTCTCTGGTGAATAAGAAAGGTGTTGCAAAGAGATCACTGTACTTGCATAGCTATTAGAGAGGAGGTTCTCCTGCTCTGTTACATTTTTCTTCCTAGTTTAAGTGTTCTCGATAATATTTTTTGTCTTATTTTTTTCTGCTGTGAAATACGCAGCATTGCCAGTATTTTCTTAAAAAAGCAGCTGTGCAATCTGAGCGCCAATGGGTGCACCTGTAAAACATAGGTATGTAGGAGACAATACCCTATGTCCTAGAAAATATATAAATGAAGGTATCTTTCAGCTGTCAAGTCTGCCAGACACTCAGCCTGCCCTCTGCAGTGGCAGATGGGCACTGGGCAAGGCGTTTCCTGTGGCAGTGTGGAGGGTGCCAAGCCAGTACTCTTGAGATTTCTCATCTGTCCTTGCATTAAGGAAAAAGGAACGGGGAACAGGGACAGGGTTACCATTGACATGTACCCCACAGTCGTATTCCTACTCATAGTCATGATCACAAGCCAATGCTTTTTCTCTGAGATCTCTCATTTCTTATGCCTTTCAGCGCTTTCACAGGAACCAAGATGCTGAGTCTATCCAGGTGGCTTGTTTTATCATTTTTCACGGCTGTGTTTTTCTTGTGCGCTGTGTGCATCAGCAAAGGTGTTAAAATGGAGCTGAGAAAAATGCTGCTTCTTGCAAGCTATTGAAATCAAGTTATAATAAGGAGATGTTACTTTTGAGCCTTACACTGAGCATTTCAGAACATTAGAAAGGTGAAAAATTGAAAAATGATGTTTGAATTGCCTGAATTGAGGTGGTTGTTAAAACTGACAAACCAATAGCTCTTTTAAAATATGGTTTCATATCTATTCCTCTATCTTGATCAAAGCCTTAAAGTAACTCAACTATAAATAAATGAGCATAAATTTTGATTTTGAGTCTGCTGTGAGGTTTCTAACTGTCCTTATGCAGAAAGCATGTCTAAATGACTTGCAGATGTTAAAAGGAGTCTTTTCGAGGACTAGTAATTTAAAAACCACTCTAACCTGCATTGCAAAGGCATGAGTCTATATGGGAAGATACTCCTTTCACCACCACATATATGGTTTGGAGGCTTGTCATAGGAGCAAGGTACTGTTTCAGGAAATAATTCTGATTATTTCTTTTTGATAGTGGTTTCATTTGGTTTTCTAACCTGCTTGGGAGAGGAAGTATCTGGGTTGGCTTTTTTCTTTTTTTATATTTTTTTTGGTTGGTTGGTTTGTTTTATGGGTTTTTGTTGTTGTTTTTGTTCTCTTTTTTGTTTGTTTGTTTGGTTTATTTTTTTCTTTTTTGGGGGGGTGTGTTTTGGTTTGTTTTTTTTTTCTTCTGGTTTTTTTTTTTTTTGTAAAGGAATTACAGTGGCCTTTCTCCCACATAGTTGATAGATGTAGCACTTGTTACTAAGCTCAGGCCAGCACCTGTGCTTGAGGAGATTTGGGTGGGCTGTGCCAGTATAGCAGTAAATAGAGCACATGACAGTGCTCTTTATGGAATTGTGGTGGGACACACTTCCCCAGTGCAGCCAGAAGTGATTGTGTTCTGAAGCAGTGGATGTTTGGGGGCTGCTTTCCCTTTGAGTGACTTTATATGTTTATTTATCCACACTCAAGTTGGGAGGAAGCAGCAGTGGGAATAGATGTAAGCTGCCTCATTTCCTACCAAATTACTTCACTTTCTGAATTAAGCATTAAATGGAAGGAATCTGAAATTAAGTAGTGTAGCTCGGTATTGAGATTGGGGGTGAGGGGGGGAACCCTAAACAGGAAAAACAAAAGCATTTATGGAGTCCAAATAGATGTTCTTTCTAGTGACTGTTACTGGGCTATTTCTGAAATTGAACCTGCTGCTTTCATCATTGTGGGAAGCAACCAGAGAGAGACAGTCATGCAGAGCTTAGGCATAGCAGGAACTAAATATTAAGAGTCACTTTCTATACATTTTGGAGTTCTTGGATGTGCCTAAAGGCCTCTGGATTTTTTTACTATTTAATTCTTGGGCTGGGGTGTCATGTTTGCATTTGGTTCTGGAGCTCAATCTTTGTGCAACAGGCTGTACTTGACTGGTCAGTTTAGATGTCATGGTTGAAAAGACTTGAGTGAGACCATGTAGTCTGAAGCATCTGGTGTGGACACCCAACTGTGAAGAAAAGTTTAAGTTGATTACTCTTACTATGATAACCTTGCACCATGGTGGTTATTGTGGTGCAGGTTTGCCTTGTCTTAATTGGAGTGCTTAATACAAGATCTAGATTTGATATCTGGTTTTGGCTTCATGTAACAGATGGTGACACTTCAATACGGTTCTATACATTATTTTTTGCAATAAACTGGGTCTGGAGAGTACTTTTTTAGTTAAAATTGTGATTATGAGGACAAATGATATGTCCTCTTGTTTAGGAGCTCTTCTCTAGGAAGTCTTGATGTGTGTTCAGTGTGGTTTCTTAGGAGTCCTGCTGTTGGTATGGCTTCCCCTTTCTGTTGTTGCAGATTCACTTTTCAAGCAGTGTGCGGCAGAGGGAGAAATCCTGGTTTCTGCTCTGGTTAAAATTATTTTAATAGGGAGAAGTAATTAAGTTTCTGGGTGTTATTCAGTGATTCGTTAGTTGACAGTGAAATAGCCTATTGATTTTTTTGTTTGTTTGTTTGTTTTAAAGACAATGACTTGAATTATAAGACGTAATTTCACCCTATCTGAGTAATAGCATTTGCCGCCTGTATTTCCACACCAGCTGCTCAGGAGTAGGACTGAAATAGCAAGGCAGCTCTACCGTCAGCTCTTCATTATCTGGGGCAAAGTCTGGAACACAACAAAAGAGACTGGAAAAATCCAGATAATTTGGTTATATAAGATGCCATAGAAACATTGCCAAGAGAAATGACTGCTATCAGCTTGTAGTTTTTGAGCTGTGGTTGAGTACCACTCAGGATTGCTTCTGAAGAACAAGAAAGCTGTCTCCATCATGCACTTTAATATCCTGGATTAGTGAATATGTAGCTCCCTTTTACTTGTGCCACTGCAGGACGAGTACTTAGGTAAGAGACGGCTTAGTGCTGGAGATGAGTGGTATCCAAAGTGGGATGGGTGCACCATCCATTGGGGTGCAGGAAAAAAAACATTTAGGTACTGGAAAAGGAAAAGAAAGGAAAAGAAAAGAAAAAAGAAAGGAAAGGAAAAAGAAAAAGAAAAGAAAAGAAAAGAAAAAAGAAAAAAAAAGAAAAGAAAAGAGAAGAAAAAAGAAAAGAAAAAAGAAAGGAAAGGAGAGAAGAGAAAAGAAAAGAGAAAAGAAAAGAGAAGAAAAAAGAAAAGAAAAAAGAAAGGAAAGGAGAGAAAAGAAAAGAAAAAAGAAAGGAAAGGAGAGAAGAGAAAAGAAAAGAGAAAAGAAAAGAGAAGAAAAAAGAAAAGAAAAAAGAAAGGAAAGGAGAGAAGAGAAAAGAAAAGAGAAAAGAAAAGAGAAGAAAAAAGAAAAGAAAAAAGAAAGGAAAGGAGAGAA
>VZRQ01004992.1:106494-159100 GCA_013397975.1 Machaerirhynchus nigripectus
AGAAAAGAAAAGAAAAGAAAAGAAAAGAAAAGAAGAAAAAAAAAAGAGAGAAAAGAAAAGAAAACTGGTAATGTCCTATCCAATTCCTCCTGCATGGACTCCTTCAGTAGTCTGTGGTGTTCTACCTTTTGGTGGAACTTGAGGCCTAAATGTGAAGATAAGTTGACTAGAACAATAATAGTTACCTGTTTGTTTTGTTTATTGACACATTAAATTTAACAGAAGTATTCTCTTCCCTTTCTATCATCCTTTTCACAGAGATTTGACTAGTCCATGGGCTGACTGAAGTTTGGAGCCATGTCTGTTGATCTTGTGTGCCAAGATGGCATTTTCAAAATCCTTATTTAAATGAATACAATCATTAATACAATTAATGATACATTTTAAAGTGTGTAAGGTTACCTAGGGTGGGGCTTTTACATGTTTTTTGGTGTAAAGCTTTTTACCATGTGTCAATTATTAATGAAGCTTGTTGGTAATTACATATTACCTGTAATAGGCAAAAAAACCACCCCAGCCAGAATTTGGAATGCCCTCAACTGTTTTAATGCTTGATTTGAACTTTTTTCAAGTATGTCTTGTATCTTTTTGTATTTGGTAAGAGCTCTTTGTTTGCGAGCAGTCTTTTGTGTTACTGCCTCTTTACTGTGGCTATTTATTCCTGCCTTTTTGTTATCCCCAAAACTTAAGGCATATATAGCTTCTATCATGCTGATTTTCTTTTGTGTAGTTCAATACTCTGTCTTCAGCAGGAACTAAGTATCTGACAGTGTTTCTGTAAAAGTTTCAGAAGACTGTTGCTTGTGTGTATTATTAGATAAAAGGAGAGAAGGACTGAGCACCTGATATCTTACCTTTTAAGACTGTGCATTCCAAAGAGAATCAGGTCACTAAAAACTGATGTCAGGCAAAACTGGGCTTTTTTGATTACTTTTTTTTTTTCCTAAGAAGAGTCTCAACATAGATGTTCTTTGTAAAATGATACCTCTTTTCCTTTCACTCTTCTTTTTTTGTTCCTGATTTCTCACACAATTACTGTGCTGCCTTTGCTATTGTTAGGAACAAGTGAAAGCTGGTAGGTCTGTGGGTAGAACGAAAATTGGTTTTATTTTTAAAAGAGGTGGTGATGTAAGCATCAGGTTATCTCCAAGCACAAGTCAGAATTAAGTGAGTTTTATGACCTCATTAAAATCTTCACATACAAAAATGATTCCCAAATGAATACCTGAATTGATGTTGCAAGAGTCCTGGAAGTCTTGAGCATTTATTCAGGTGGGTTAAGTTGATTTGACTGGTGATGGAGATTACGTAGTCCGAAACCTTATTTATTTGTTAGCCATAATCCCAGTTTTTAGGCCATCTAAGTAAATTCCACATGCAAATCCTTGCCATCTTGTATATCACGCATTCTTGTTTAAAGCAGGTTATAACCAAATGGTTACAGAGTACAAAAAATGTGTGGATACTGTACATGGACTAAAGCTTAATACAGAAATAATTGTGAGAATTTTGCTAAAATTAGTAACTGTTGTTACAGTTGTTACAGTGTTGCTTGCACTGCATGAAGCTCAGTTGTGTATTTTCATCAGAGTTCCTTATTCTAATAAACAGACCCTCTTTCCCTCAAAGTTGTTTCCATGGGGTTTTTTTGTGAACAGCATGATGTATATGAGTAACAAAGTATCTTTAACACTGAGTATGTTTAACACAGTTAATTTTTAAAGGTGGTCATGTGTGTCAGCACAATTTTCCAACAAATTACATTAACTTAATTTGTGAAGTTCTTGAAGTGAAACTGATGTTGGAAGACAGCATTTTCTAAACTATTACCTAAATCACAGTAAAGGCACACACTCATTACATTGGGCTGTTTTTCAAAGGCCTGCTAAAATTCCTGTGTTAGCTCTGGCTTGGAGGGTGCGGGGTTGTTCTTTGTCCATTCTTGACCGCTCCCTTTGGGTCAGCCTACACACGTACGTACTCTGTGTGTAGGCACATCCATGTGCACGCACCCACGCACACATACCTGAACAACCCGTACTACCCGTGTGTGCCAGCCAGCTGGCAAGCTCCTGGGGCTTTCTTCCTGTCTTTTTCCCTTGGAGATTTGGCACAGGCCTTAACCACAGAAGATGAGCTCTTGTGTTATGCCCTGTTTTATGCTGTGCCCTGGCCTGTGGCCATCAGTGCTTCCATAAGTTCTCTGATATTCCTTGGGGACCAGGACTCTTAAAGGGAAGCTGAAGCTGTTCCAACCAATTCCTAGCCCCCTTTCCATTGTACTTTTTGCATCTTAACATTAGCAGTGATGCTGATCCCAGCCTTGGAGAAATAATTAATACATACCTTGCTATGGGGATGTGAGTAACTGTGAAGAGGAAAAGGATGTCTTGACATCGTAGCTGTCCTGTTAGAAAGTGCTGTGGCCTTTATGGGCCGGAAGTGTAAGCTTCAACATTTGATCAGTTCCATCATTCCCAGGAACTGTCATATGTCATGATTCTTGCTTAGAAACTAGAAACTAGAGAGAGCAGCCATTGCAGAGGAAAGGTTAAGTTTCTTCCCTCTCAAGTCAAATCAAAGGACAAGGTAATGCTTCTGCTAAATGGGGCAATGGTGACTGCAACAGCATTTCTGTCTGGTGCCTGCTGTGTCACTGGCAGCAGCTGAAAGAATGGCTGGGTGAGATGTACCTGGTTCTCCCTTGGGACTTCAGTACTTTGCAGAGTTGCTCATTCTTTAGCCTGCCTTCAGAATATGAAGTCTCTTAATGTGTTCAAGCTCCACTGTGACAAATTTTCTTGGACTCGTTTTCTAAGTGGAAAAAATAAAGTTTCTAGGACTGGTTATAGGTGCCACCATCTAGCCAGAGGTGATTATGTGCCATCCAAACCCATCCTAAGGTGTTATGAGGCCTTGTCTGAGTAGCAGTCCTGAGGGCTAAAAAATACTGCTAAAAGATCTAGCAGCTAAAAACCAAAATGTTTGCCTAACGTGCTGCGTTTGCCAGATAATATGCAAAACGGTAAGACCCTTGAAAGCTGTCTTTTGGTTTGTTGTGTAGATTTGTACGTCTGCATGTATTTTTGACAGTGGTTTCATTTGGTTTTCTAACCTGCTTGGGAGAGAAAGTATCTGGGTTGGCTTTTTTCTTTTTAAATATTTTTTTTGTCTGGTTGGTTGGTTTGTTTTATGGGTTTTTGTTGTTTTTGTTTTCTTTTTTGTTTGGTTGGTTGGTTTCTTTTTTTTCTTTTTGGGGGGGTTGTGTTTTGGTTTGTTTTTTTTTTCGTAAAGGAATTACAGTGGCCTCTGTATAAATGTAAGGTGGGTACACAATGTGCACCTGCTAATCGAATACTGGAGTGTGCACAGCCTGTGAACAGTGAAAGGATTATGTAGATATGCTCATACATGACACTGACCTGGATGTGTGAAGAAGTCTCTACTGCATAGCTTTGAGCAATACTGCTTAAAGATAAAATATTTTTTATTTGTCCCAGGAATTCGTTTACTAAACATTTTAAAGGAAATAGTGGTTGTTGGCAGTGTTGCAATATTAAAGGTAATTACTTTCTATATATTTTTCTGGGAATTCATCTCTGAAGGTATTCTGTAAAAGTAACTGGAGTTTCTCAGCTATCACCATGGAACTCAACAGTCAGCCCACAGGTCTTGGGATGGTGAGCAGTCTATATTCTCCAACAGCTTTACTGCATGGCTTAATTTTTTAGCAAATGTTTCTTTGTAGCAATGAGAACTGTTCAAAGATTTTTTTCTTTCTTCTACTCCCAAGAGCCACATAGGGAGTCCCAGATACTCTTAAAGTTCTGTTCCTCTTGTTGTTTTGTACTGGAGAAAAACTATTAAATTAACCTCTTTAAAAAAATGGAAATAACTGTGAATTCTGTTAAAGATATTGTTCTGCTCTGTAGGCAGATTTTGGTTCATGTTCCTGAAAGAATTGTTTTGATTCAGAAGGTGTTCCTGATGAAAAGCTTTATTTAAAATAGCAATATCTGTATCTTCCCAAAAGATAACTCTGAACTCTTTTCAGTTTTTCTCTCATCTTGTAAAACATGTATTACGTTAACTTTTTACTGTTCAAACTTTGGTTAACCTTTTATGGCATATTGCAAAGCAACCACTTTGTCTCTGTTTCAGTAACATTCCCCCTCCTGCCTCAAGGGAAACTTCAAATATGCTGTTTCTGTGGAACAAATTCTGTTTCTATTTGATGGAAAATAAGAATAATATAAATTACTGTTTTGTTTTAGGTTTTTTTTCCCCTTTTGAGAAGCCTTAATAAGGGTCATGTTTTTATTGTTCTTGCACAAAAATATATGAAAGTGTTGCCACTGTTGACAGCTTATCAGCATACAGTGAGAAATGAAACTCAGAGCTGAGGAATAAGGCTATATGAAGATTAGGTGCAAACAAAAAAAAAATTTATTCATGTCACTGGGGATATATAATACTATCATATCTTGCTTCCCCCTGCTACTCTCTTTTCTTTGCCTCTGGCTACCTTTACTATATTGGACTTTCATTTAACTGCCTTACTTCGTTAATGTAGAATGTATGAAGGTTTTAAAGTATTGCTTCCTGGGCTATTATGTCTAGGCTGTATATGTTACAGAAAAAGGTGCAGACTTGGGGTGCTGTACGTGTATTACTACTTTGATTCTTTCCTACCTACCCTGAAAGTTAAGGCCAAGGAAGTATAATTAAAGCATTGCTTTGCATATAAAGAGCTGAGATTAGTTCCTTTGATGCCTTCTGAATTTGATAACACAGCTTGATTATGTAATAGAAACTTCTTACGGAGATTTACTTGTAATATACAGATTTTCATGAAAGTCTGGGATGATATAAATAATCACCAGTAAGTCTGTCTTCTGAATTAGTCATATATGAAAGCCAAGTTTTCTTGGTGTCTTTGCTGGGCACAAACTTTATTTAAAACCTTCTTCTGAATATGATGAATATAGCTTTGATGATGAGGACAAAATTAGAGAATCTTGAATTGTCAAAGTGTCTGAAAATGGCCATTACCCCAATGCTTTTTAGTTGAAATATGTCAGTAAAATATTCAAATGCTTGCACTGACTTAAACTAAAGTCTCCTGTTGGCAATAGGATAGTGACTTTCATTCTCACTGGACAAAGACCCCAGAATACTCTCCTAGCCTATGTTGGATTTTGTTTTTTATTGCTTGAAGAAGTTTTAGTCAAAAAAACACATGCAGTTGCTTTTTAAACATATGAAACTTCTCACATCTGTTGCAGGTACTTGAGCAAGAATAACAACTAGTGAGGAATGCCCTCTGTGAACTTGGCACATACAAACTTCATTTAATTTCCTCAGTTATTAAATTGGAAGGTGTACTGAACAGTTAGTTCTGTCTCCATTTTCATGTTACTTATTATCTTATAAATTACTGTCGTATCTCAGTTACCTCATCTTCTGAACTGAGGAGTCCAGGTGCTTTAATGGTTCCCCAGATTTGTATATTCCATGTGTTTCAATGTGCTTGCTGTCCTTCTCAGTAACTTTCCCATTTATATCCTTTCTGTGCTAAGAGGAATTGGAAGTGCCAAGACCATTGCAGATGCAGTCGTTCCATGAATTTATACCAGGCTGTTCTAGTTTGAAAGCAAACGAGTGAGAGACTCCAAGTCAGAAATACAATTTAATAGGAAAAATAAAATAAACGCAATAGTAAGAAAAAAAACCAACCCACTGACAGAGTCAGAGTACAAACCTGACCCCCTCACGGTCAGGGGGTTGGTAGCAGTCCAATTAAATGGTGGCTGCAGTCCTCCTGGAGTGATGGTTGGGTTGAAGCAGCGATCCTGTAGAAGGGTCTGGTCTTCCTCTGAAGGTCTAGCAGTGGTGTAGAAGGCTCTGGTCTGCATCTGGGAATCCAGTGGAAAAGGCTCCCTTAGGCAGTTCCAAGGCCAGGTTATATCCAGGTGGGAATGCTTTGCTCCTCCCTCCTGGGTGGAGCATCTCACAATAGGATGAGATAAGTCCATGAGTCATGCAGTGGTTTCTTGATGGCCCATTGTCTGTTATCAGGGCTGGGTCACAGCAGGAGATAACAGCTAATGGCCCACAGCTGGTGGTAATAGAATACTTAAATACATCTATACTGTAACCTAGGACATAGGCCGTGATGTTCTCTGCTCCTGCTGCTGAATAGTTAGTTTGTCTATAGTTAACAGAGTAGAGTGGATCTGAAGAGATGCCTACAGAATACTTCTAGGCAGTGTGTTTCCAGGAGGGGTGCTACCCATTTCTTTTTCTTTGGTTTTCTGGCCTTCATAAAGTTACATATCCAAACAACGACATCACTCTTACCCGGTGGCTGCTTTGTGTCTTTAAGAGCTTTTTGTGAAGGACACGGATAGTGCTCGATGGGCTTTCTAATTTGCTTTTCTTGCATGTGGAGTCTTCTTTTAGGGTTTATCGGTCATGATAACAATTTGCAAAAGCTTTAAGCCTTTCGCAAGATGGCCTGTTTGTATGTGTAGTCAGTAACAATGTATTTCAGAGTAGTTCTCTGACTTTCTCTGGATTCATTTACAAGGCTTACTGTTTTGTACTTACCTAGGTCTTACCAAAGGTTGGGGTCCATTAGTCATATTAGTCTTTTGGTGTGATGGAACTTACAGTTGAGAAGTGGCATTATTAGGTTTTGTGTCTTTTTCAGATTGTTCCTTAAATATTTTTGGGCATGATTTATTGTCTTTAATTTGTTGGCCTGTCAGAATTATAATTTTGTAATCTCAACAGGCCCAATAATTTTTTTTCCTTCTAACAACCTGCTATTATTTTGCTCAGCCATATGGTTTTCACTTCTATTTTCTAAAATACTTTGAGAGATAGTGTTCATCATTTTACCTTTTACTCCCGTGCTGTTAAATAGTGTTGAGATTACCCACAAAGCTTTTCCTTCCTATAAGATTTTGCAAAAGTTTTGTGATATTTTCATGCTGCTTTCTTTTTTAAAACTAAGCACAGTGCCGTGAACCCTTCAACTTTTGTTACTCCTGCTGGAGTGCTGAATCTAAGTACACTGTGCCAGAGTAGCCCATCAGCAGTTTTAGGAACTTGGTGTGCTAATCCAAACCTTATCAAGATCTGCTTTTCCTTACACTCTTTCAAATTTGTACTCTATCTTAATTCTCTGTTTGGATCTGCCTCATCCAAGCACTCACCTCTCTGAGGTTTTCATGTTTTCTGTTGTTTTCCAACATTGATGCTGTTTCTTGGCTTTGCAGCTTCTGATTGCTACAGTGTGTCACTGCCACTGTCAGCATCTAGACTGCTCTGTGAGCTGTAGTCTAGTTCTTGCCCAGACACAGATTTTCAGCCCAGTATTTCGTAGGCTTCTGAAGCCCTCTTCTATCCCGTTTGTTGGTGTGGTTTAAGTTGTTTGGCTTGGCTAGGGTGGGGTTGTTCCAGTCCTCATGGATTAATGGATTTGATGGCCCATTGTTCTAAGAGGAGTTTAGTTAACAAACTCACTTGCATATGCCTCCTTTTGAATGCCCACAGCAGGGACTAATCCTGCTCCTGCAATCTGTCACCTTTCTCCTTACCAGGCTTCCACCCTGGATCTGCTGTTGGCTACACAATGCCTTTGTCTTTTTCTCAGCTTCTTTCACAAATGAGTGTACACTTTGTCCAAGAAATGTGCATATGGGTGGTCTGCTGGTGGGGACGATCCAGGCATGGATCCCCTGGACCCCACTCTTACTGTTTTGCTTGTACAAGGCTCTTCTGGAGCATTCAGTTAGGCTGGAAAAGTTTGGTTATCTCGCTAAATTCCTCATTTGCTGTAGTTCACTGGTTCTCACTTTTTCTCCCTGGCAATTGTTTCAGAATTTGTTCTCCAGTACTCTCCTCCACCAAAATGGCAGGTCTAAGCCTCATCTCTACATTTTTGTATTTATTTCTTCATTTAATAAGGAGTATGTGTTTTCAAAAGCTATGCAACTTCTCATGTGGGTTCATTCACATCAGTGTTAAAGTTTATAGGAATGGTCTTTGCTATCAAAACTACGTTTTACACTACTGTAATGACATTTGTGTAGCGTGTAACCCTAGAGGTTATTTCCAAAATTATTCTGCTAAGAGCACATAAACAGTGAAGTGACAAGTCTTCAGTGAAATTCTGAAGGTCACCGAAGAAAAAGGATCATTAATAGCATAATTGCTGTAATTGCCTTTGGATTTATGTCCTTCACCTTTTAAAGATGTCTTCTTCCTCTTCCCCTTGAGATCCTTTTCTAGCATCCCTGTTTGATATCATTTGGTGTGGCTTCTCTGAAGCTACGCATATGATGCCACTACCCCACCCCAAAACTTTGCAGGTCAGGAAAGACCATTTAGTCCACCCCTTTTTTCAAGTAGGGCTGTCTAGAGCAGGTTGTCCCGTAAGGTTTTGAATATATATGGTGTATATATACTCAAATATGCATAAACACTATATATACTCAAATACACACATGCTGATTGTTTTTATTTCATTAATGAGGTGATGGATAGTAGATTGGTTAGAAGTTCTTTGCCTTCACCTATAAGCATTATATAGATGTCTCTTTTGTACTCAGCTTCTTGTTTTTGTAGAATTTGCAGGAACTTAATTATTTTTGAGTATCCAAACTCTTTATCAAATTTAGTTGAAATTGGCCAGCAAATTTAAATGTGACAAATGAACAGACGAGAGACTGCCTAAGCCTCATTTCCTTGGAGACTTAGACAGTCCAGGTTAAAAATGTCTCTATTTTCGGGTTCTTTTTTGCATTACCAAAGTAATGTAGCATGAAGCTGCTCAACTGTGCTGGGAAGTTAAGGGCTGGAATCTGCTGTTCAATGTGTATTGTGAATGGTGCCATTCCTTGCCAGTGATGAAAGCAGTGTATGTAAAGTCTGTCCTGGAAATTGTTAAAATACATCTTTCTTAAGTGATAATAATATTAAAAGACAGTATATTTTCTAAAACTCATTGCTGAAGCAGGAATTCTTTTCTACTGTCAAAGAAGCCTTTGTATTTAAATGAATGTGTTGGGTTTCTTTGTCACTTGTGAACCTTATTTTTCTGTTTTAGCCTTGTAAGAGCTCACTGAAGTCAGTGAGTGTGTTTGCTATCAGATTCAATTTCCTGAGAGCCCATCTGTTACATCTCAGAGGAGAACAGAAGAGGTAGAAGTAACTTCCTAGCAAGTACATCAACGTCAGCTCAATAGAACAGCAATTCCACAAGGGTTTGTGTCTTATACAGTAAATGAAGTTGTTAGGTACAGCAAAAAAGATTAATGTTGTGACTACTAATCATCTTGTTCTTGGCTTCTCTTAACTCTTAATTAAAAAAAGTCACAAACCTTCCTGTAATTAAGGCAGCTTGAAAGAAAACTGTAAATTCAGAGACTTCATGAAGCATTTGAGTATATTTAAGCAAAAAGTGACACTCTGTAGAATGTTACAGTTAGTAGCATGTAGAATGTTACAATGTAGCAGTTGTGGTAGACTGTGTCACGACAGGAAAACTTGTCCAGAGGATGAGAAATGTTTTTATATGTACAGCAAATAATAGCATAGTGTGCATGTAAAGTGTCGTTCTGATGACCGACAGCTTTGAGTGTGATGATTCTTTCTTCATGAATGGTTTGAACTTTGGATCCTGAGCAGTGCTTGGGTGGTGAAGGATGTTTCCCTCATGTAAGCAGTACAAGGCAAACTGCAATTAAAAATTCCTGATTTCATAAGTGAAAGTGTATTTACTGTTGGACTCATAGCCAGACAATGAAATGCTGTCTTGCCATGTTATGGAGAGGTAGAGGTCTGTTCCAGTACTGCACCTTTTAAATTCTCCTCTCTCCCTTTTTTTCTTTCTCTTCTTCCCCTCATACCCTGTTGCCCATGCCAGACGAGTGCAAGTGAGATAAGGTATTAAACTGGTAATTTAAAATATATGTAATGACAGGAATGCAGCATGGATGGAATTAGGTGATTTCCTTGTTTCTGCTTAATATTTTAAACTAGTGATAGCCAATTAGAAATGCTATTCAACAATTAATGGGAAAAACAAATGGGAATGTGGTAATTGCATGGTGGCTTAACTGTGCCTTGAATTAAGTTTAAAAAGGTATTTCAGGTACCAGGCAGAATGTAGGTACCACACAGTGGAATAGGTAAGTCTGCATTAAGCTTTCGTACCCAGACGTCTCATAGCAGCTAAGACTTCTTGAAATCTACCTTTAGCATCTACTTTATTCTTCATTGTGCAGATGGTTTGGATATATCCATCCTGGAAGAAACACTGATCTTATGAAAAATGCAATGAATGAGGATTGAATAGAACAAATTCACACTTGGATTACATGAGTTTTACTCACAAGGACGTTTCATCCTAGTTTCCAGACATGGAGAGGTAGAGGTCAAAGGCTTGCTCTCTGTCTGTCAGCTGACTTGTCAAATGCATCTTCCTTTCCCTAAAATAATTTCTGAAGCTATTGGCCTGTTGTCAGATTGGAAAGAAAAATAAGGTTCCCAAAGGTGCTAGATTTCCTATTCTGTGACTGCTGAAGCTAGGAAATGAAAAAGTACTTTCTTCCCCTGACAGGGGAACCTTTGCCTATCTCTAACCTCTCCCCTCCTCTGTCTTGGTCCATGTAGTGTCAGCCAGCTGGCTGGTCATCATACACCTGCTAGATCCTGTATAGGATGTATAGGTGTCAGACTATAGTGTCCAGTGGGGATGTCATAGGCTGCGTGACAAGTGGGCTTACATTCTACTTTCTCCTGTAATATGCATCAGTGTAGTTGTTTCAGGTAAGATTTTATTTTTAAGAGGACTGATTGTGTACTTAAGGCACAGGACACTGGATAAAGAGATGTCTTTTATTTATTTACATATATATATATAAAATAGTGTTTCATTATTAATTCAGATTCTATTAGCTGTTCTGTGATGTAAACAGTAAAGTCTATTGGGGCGAAGCAAATGCTTTCTGTGGAGGATTATTCATAGGAAAAATGCTGTACTAAAGGTAATTGATTAACTCTCCATAATTGTACATCCTCAGATATGTTGCATTTTGACTTCTCAGTGCACTGAAGATGGATTCTGTTACTACATCCCCAAATGTAATTTTTTTTTCTTTTTGAACTAAAGCAATATCCCACGCCATGTTTCTGTAGGTAGCAAACCCTCCAGAAGTGATACTCTGTGTCGTGTTTTGTGGATTTGTTTGGGATATTTTATTCTTTTCAGATTGTGAAGGTTTTTCAGAGGTTCTGCATCCTGCTTTTTCCTGTTTGCCTTTCTGAGACAGTATTGTTCTAATCCAGATTTTGTCCATAAAATAGGTTCACAGTTACACATATAGTAGGACAAAGAGTTGTATTTAACCACATCAAAAAGCATTGATGTGGTTATCAATAGATGCAAAATCAAGAGGGTAAAGTAAATACCAGGGTATGGAATAAGAATATCAACTCTCATCCTTTAGATCCCTTACTGGTGTAATTTTCTTGTCGCTGTTTGCTTAGAGGACAGAATAGCAATGGGCTTTTCAGCAGCTGTCAACAACTATTAAAATAATTGAGGTTGTATCAGCTTACTCCAGTAGTGAGTTATTCACAGAATAAGAAGTTCTGCTTTATCATTGTGAAGGATTTTTTACATTATTGCTGAAAAAGAATTGTTTAAGATTCTGGAATTATCTGCTATCCCCTTTTAAACTGCATGAGAGAATCTGTGGAGATATTCTCTATATGCTTAGAAGCATGATATTACTGTTACTCTTTGTGGGGTTTTTTGTCAAAGCAATTGGATTATCTATGGGGTTTGAAGTATTTTTGTATTTTGTAATATCTTTTCCTGTAGAACATGTATGTAATGTTAAGATATATTCAGTGGATATCTTTAACTCATTTAACAAAGTTTGACTTAAACCTTAATAAAAATTTGTCTTCAGATTAAGTATCATATGTCATGTATAATGTGCTTTAATTTGCACTTAGCAATTCCAGCTCTGGCTGGAAAGGGAAGGTTGATTTGATTAATCACACTTAAAGACTGTAACAGTGAATGAAAAATGTAAATGGCTTGACTTGATTCTGACATAATTGCTTCATTTGGATTTGGCATCACCTTCCACCACTTGTTGAGAAAGGGGGACTAATTTCATGTTAAAGAATTGTGAAAGTGATTAACCAATGCTCAAGCTGGTAACATTTAATGAAAGCTTTATATGAAGATCAGTGAAAAGTGGAGAAAAAAATCACTTTGCATTACCACTGAATGCACTGTAGTGCATTATTTTTTTAATCTTAACCCCTGAACTACTACTGTAATTGCAATAAGCTTATCACTATTATTGTTCACTGTGTACATAATAGAAATAAAATAAATTGTGCTGGGAGTAAGGGGGAAGGGGAAAGTAATTTCTTGAAATCCTTTTAACATTTTAGAACAGCTGGTTTTTGTTGGTCTGTAGCAATTTCTTCTTAATAGCTCCTGAATAAAATTAGAGTTATCCAACTGTGGGATTTGCGGGAAAGAGTCCCAGTCTGAAATCTCTCTTCCCTTTAGAGCTGTCTGGCAACATTTGTCTCCTCAGCTTCTGTCTTCTTTTCTTCCCTTGGTGCTTGAATAAGTTCCTTGATGCTCACAGCTGTAAACTTAACCTCTTGCTTGGCAAGTGAGAGTGCCCTGTTCTGGTACTAACCAAGTAATAATTCTAATTGTATTGAAATATTGTCTTCTAATTTCATTTTGGCTTTAAAAGAAAGCAGCTTTGTGTTTCAGAATTAGTGAAATAATTGCAATCCCAGTGTCTGTAAGCTTCTTGGAAGTTTTAATTTTGGAGGCTTTTCTGTATCATTGCTTACAAAAAAGAGAAGGAGCCTTCTTATGTTTAGATGTCAGATAATTTTGCTGTTTAATCCAAAGTTCTTCCTCATCACTGTATGTATTCCCACGAATGGGGAGCACTGGTCTTGCAGGTGTGCACTGGAGGAAGGCAACTTTGGAATGAACCCTTTGATCATGACCTACCAGTAAAAACCAATTTGGCAGAGTTCTGGCTTCCCAGGCACCCAAAATCCATGCTGCAAGTATTTTTGAGTACTCTGTCTCAGTGCTTAGGCTTCCTTCTTAGTAATAAAACCCTCAACTGTGTTAATTCCGTTCTGATGCACTTCTGGTTGGTTACGCTCTTCTCTGCACCTGACAACTGCCTCCACTTTTTAAAGTGAGAAGTAGTAACTTTTTAGTTTGAGCCTTAATATGAATTTTCTGAACTGTATTGCATTTTTGTCAGTCTCCTGCATGTTGTGAACAACATCTGTTATCTTTTCTCAGTTTTCCAACTCTTCTTATTTCAACAGTAATTTTCATGTGTAGGTGACATCAGTGCCAGAGTCATTCTCTTGAAATAACTTTTGGAACAGCTGCACAGTCAGCTGGTAGTTTCAGAATTGGATATGAAAACAGCACAGGACCTGCTTTTAAGGCCAGTGCCCTGTGGCCTGAGGGTCATCTGAATTTCTATTGCTTTGCGGGAGAAATTCCTGTTGCTGTTCTATTTCTGACTTTTTAGAGAAAGGATTGAATCCTGGGTGGGTGTTTTTTCTTTCTTCTTCCTCTCATGAAACCACCTTTTGTTTCCAAATCTTCAAATTCTTCTGCCCGGCAAGGGAAACTTCAGATTTTGTTGTCCCTTCTTGACCACCCATGGCTTCCGCCAGGCTATGAGCTGTCACCTTTGGATGACAAATAAAAGAGTATGTGAACCCGTTAGGACTGCTATTTTTTTGGCTTGGGCATGGATGTGTTAGTGTCCTGTGTGCTGGCATTTGTGGCATCATCCTGGCAGGTGTTCACCAAAAACTGCAGCAGATCTGTCGATGATGGTCTCCCTCCTCCGTGTGTGCGTTCATAAAGTGGGCATTCCTCTCATCTGTATCAAAGCAAGACAGGGTTTGCCGTGAGCTGCAGCTATACAGCACGGTCATATCTTGAATATTTTTGCTTTGCTGCAAAGCGTAGGTTGGACACTAGGTGTAGGGCAGTCGATATTGTGAATGCTACAAGCCCTTTGTTACTTTGTACTCTATTCTTCAGCATCTTTAAAATGCAGACTAGTTAACTATAATAGGAGAAGCATTTCAGTGTGGCTACAACAAAGCCCAAAGCCAGAGGTCAAGATGCTGTTCCTAATTTTACACTTGTGCTCCAGGTTTTATAGCCTTGACAAAGATGTACTGAACTTGAGAGTGGAGACAAGATTAAAAAAGAATCTTTGGCAGTAGAAACTCTTTCTCACGAAGGGAGAAAGAGAAATAAGCCACAGGACACTTGTTTCAATTTCACCACTTTGACATCAGTACCTGTGGTCCAGTAGATCCTTCTCAATGTACTTGACCTTGCAGACAAAAGGTCTAATTGCCTCTAAGAAGGAAGTTCTGCCATTCAGTGGATGTATTGTCAAGTTCATTTCCAGTGAAAAAAATGATTGATTTATGCCCTGTCTCTGCAAAAGGGTTTAAATTTTTCATTATTGGATAGCTTAGGCATGCTGTATGTCTTTCAAGTCTTGTCAACCAGTATTTTTGGCTAAGACCGAAGTGGTAGAGTATATGTCAGTTCCTAGTAATAACTGAGAGCTTTGTAATGTATGATAGCTGTCAGCAAAGACAGTGATATATGGTGTACACTGCTAATGAATGTGGTTTCTGAGTATCTGTAATGGTTTACCTTGCCCTCCCAACAAACCTGTGCATGGCTGTCTTTTAGGGTGGTGGGAGGAGGCATGTCTCCTGAGTGTTGGGAGAAAGCCCTTAAAGTCCAGTTTGATGAAGTAGTTTGTAGTAATGGCTTGTTTATTAAAAAAGCAACAAACCAAAACACACAAAACCACCCCACAAGAACACCCCAAACAACCCAACAACCAAACAACGAAAAAAGTATCAAACCAAACCCAAACAATAATTTAAAAAACCACCACAAAATGAACAAATACAAATAGAAAGGTGATTAGACTAATTGTGATCTCAGCAAGATTAGTCCTAAAGTGGTCATCACCTCTGTTATGTTGCCATTATAAAAAGAAAAAAATACTAGTAGTTTGTAAAATTTATAGAAACAAAAGATCTGAACAAGACTTGAGGGAGCAGAACATAAGTTGAACATACAGTGAGATAGGCAAAGAAGAAGGGGAATCTTAATGTGCTGAATTTGGCTTCCAACCAGTGAGGACACGTGAACACACTGCTGTGATTGTGCAATTGTATGTGAAAGGATCAACAACAGTACACAGAGATCTGTACCAGTTTTTTAGCCTTTGTGACCACTCCTTGCAGCTCTTCTGAAGAGTATGCAGTCTGTTGTCAGAACTGTTGTGTGGAGGGTGCTGCCAGCAGCAGAGTAGAGATGTTGATTAGGAGATTCTAATTTGTCCCTGCTTGAGTATAGGCATTGCGTGAGGCAGCGAGAACAGGAGTTACACACTCGCTTCTGGCATTTCTGTGTCTTTGTAAAAAAGCAGCATTATAATGAAGAGCGGTTAATTGTCAATTTGCAACAGCATATAGCACAAATAAAAATGTTTTATCAAACTGTGGAAAATTACAGGTTTTAGGTTCATGCCTGAGGAGTTCATGGCTATGACCGGGCAATCAGAAGAAAATGAAACCAGCCCCACCAGAACCCTCAGGTGTTTTTAAATAGGTTGTTAATGTTCATTCATAACAATTTCCATCTGTTTAGTTGCTTTATTCTCTCTGCTGTAAATACTGAAGAATGAAGTAGAAACTTCAGAAGGTGCTAGCAATAGCCTTTACCCTATTGATATGCTTCCTTTCCAGATACAATCTAAATAAACGTGTAATAGAATTATGGCTTAATCACTGAATTGAAAATAAGGTGAAGTTTTGATATACCAATCGAATTTAATTTTAGGTAGCTTTCAGATTTGGTTAGAATGAGTGGGTTGGATAATTAGGTTTCTAAATGGCATAAATAGAAGTGTAATTAATGTTAAATATGAAGGCTGTGTCAGCTGGCAATTAAATGACATGTCTAAATTCCTTGAAAAGATTATCTTGCACTGCCTTTGAAATTTAAATGTTACTTGCAATGTCATGTTAGTCAGTTTGTGCTGGGAGTTTGCAGCTCCTGGAACAATTATAGAATGCTCTATTATTCACATTATACCTGTGTGGACGAGGCACACAAGAAGGCACTCCCAGGCATCATCAATAGCATAAACTGCTGCTCCGACTCAATACTGAACTCTTCAGCCTTTGTGTTTTGTCTGGCTTTTTAGCTGCTGTTTAAACTGAAATTACATATCAAAACAATTCCATACAGATCTGGGAGGCAGTTATAAGTGCCAATGTCTACAGTTGGTCGTTGAATAAGATAAACAGTAGTTTTACTGAAAATTGGTCTCTTGTCAAGCAGTTTTTAATTTAAAAACTTTGCAGCCTTACTATGTTTCTGAAAAATCAATAATCATCTCGTGGGAAGCTGGTTTAGTGGGAATTTTGTACAAAGGTACTTCAGTTTTATATTTTTGTGAGATGAGGAACAAGCCCAAATGTTTTGAAACATTTGAAACATGGGAAACACTGGGATCTTTTTTTTCTATTGTTGGTGTCTTTTTTATGATTTTCAACTTCTCTCTAAACTCTTTAAAGCTAAATGCATAATCCTTATTTACATTTATTGTTATATAAAAATATGAGCTATTTAATTCCTACCTCATTGCAAGATGACCATTTGAAGGGATGGCCCTACTTAGCTTACTCTATGAATTATTGCTTGTATAGTAAAAATGAAAAAAAAATTCCAGTGTTAGGAGTGAAAAGAGTTGTTTTATTGTAAATATTCCTGCAAACAAACACTACCTGTCTATCATTGCCATGGTCACTGATGGGTAACAGATATAAATTCCCCAAGACAAGAGTTTCCTTCTTTACAGAATTAAAGCAAGTTATTTTCACTTATATGTGGTAAAACATGCATGTGGGTCTGAAAATGTTTGGGTTTGGTTTTTTCCACTTAAAAGTACTGAAATTTGGATTATTTCTGTGAGTAACTCAAACATCTATATTTAACCTACAGTCCTGTATAATGGCCCTGTGTTTGGTCATTCCTGGTTTGAATAATACAGAGAAGATAACCTACTGTACTGAAGTCTTTCAGCTGCCTAGATCCTGCTGTTTTCATTGACATAAAGCTCACAGGAATGCCACAAATTTCAGCACATGTGAACAAAATAGTTTTCAATAAAATAGACTTTCTGGGTATTTAAAGAATCCTGTGGAAATTTCCTCTTTACTCACTTCTCCCCCACAAGAATCAGCAAGTAACATAAAGATGCTAATCAAAAGGGGCACAGCTTTGTAAATTGGGTACTAGAATATGTTAGAATGTGCAAACTGTTAATTTTTTATCATCAAAAACCTTGGAAATGGAGTATCATAACTACTGTAGGGGAAAAAATAAAGAGCTAGTTCGCCATTATGCTTTGAATGTAAGTTACCCAGTTATCTCATTTACTTAATTGCATGTATTGTTGGCCCATCTTTACAGTCTGATATTTTGAAAAATAGTTTGCACATAGCTGAACAGGAACTATGTGAAATTATCTGCTTTTGGGTTGAGCAAACTTAATATGTTAATCTTGGCCTAATTTAATTTGTTCTAATGGTAGTGGTGAATTTTTAAATGGTTCATTTGGTGCTAAATTATTGTTTAAGGGATTTAGTGTATTTTCAAAACACTCATTTTGTTGTCAAGTGCAAAGCCCTTTCATCTGGGTACATTTCTTGTCTTCCCACTATGTAGGAGATGAGAAACACTAGGAGGGGGAACCTGGTGATTTGATCGCTTAGAGACACTAAAAGGTTCTTCTAAAAAGTCTTTTAATGTCATTATATGTTTTATTTCCTTTGATGTAGTTTGAGAGGCATAGTTGAGGCATGAATGCCTCAAGCTGGTGGTCTTTTATTCACCTCTTGGGAGGTTGAAGGAGATGCTGAACCAGTGTCAGAGGAGGAGCTCAGAGGAGGGCATCTGTTCACACAAAACTCACAGTTTTTGTGATCATTTGCATTTATTGTTTAATAACAAGAATATTTGAATTTTTCTTTATGGAAAAGCTTTCCAGCCTAAGTGAGTTCAGTGGGTTTTAGGCAGCAGAGTTAATGGAGTCCTTATTTTTTTATAGAGCAGAAGCTGGTACACTGCCCATGTTATGATGTTAAAAGCACAGGAAAAGTAATGTGTTAACATGGTAAAGTACTGTGGAGTGTGACACACATGTGGAATTACACAGTTGATCAGAAATCACATTTGCCACGCTTCTTTGAGAGCCTCACATTCAGTGTTGCCATTAATCCATTTTTCCAGGGAATTGTTCTGAATGTAGACTACTTAGGGGGTTCAGATAGTTGTTGTGTGGAGAAGGGGAATGAATGGTTCATCCACAGTAAATGCTTTTTGGTCTATACTTATAAATATTAACCCTTCACAATTTAATTTACTTTTGAATCATTTAGGATGTAGAAGCCTAAAACAGTGAGTTGTTATGAGTTGCACTACAACTTACAGAGGTGGGGGACATAATTAATTGGTTTAAACATTAGTTCAACTTCATCTCTTGCAAAAATTATTTTGAATATTCCTTTATCCCATCCTAAGCAAACGTCTGGTCTCCCTTCCCCCATCTTCTGTCCTTACTCGGGGTCACCTAGTGTATCAGAGTGATGCGTGTGGTGTAATTGAAATACCATCTCCACAGTGAAGCTCAGAACATTTTATACTTGTTTGTATCTAGGAAAACTATCGGTTCATTTGGTGGATCTCAGTTGGAAACGCTGTGCCTCCAGGTGCAAATAGTGAGGTCATGGTGGGAAGTTGCTTCTTGTCAAGTGTAAGATGAGATTTGAATGCAAACAGTAGGAGATAGGTTTGTATTTTCTACTGAAATTACCTTCGGGTTACACTGTGACAGGACTACAAACCGAAAAGCGTCAGATCTGTCCAGCCACGCACCCCTGCAATGTGAAGGTAGCACACCTCATTAGTAAAACTTGTTCCTGAGTTAGAGTGGAATGAATTCAGCTCTCATTGTCTTTCATGGTGTGGTTTAAGTCGTACCTCTACTATATGTTTGAGTCTTGTGATCTGAGGGCATTAGCAGTCACAATTATCACACCAGGAACAGCTACATTACAGTTTGGCAGCCAAACCCAGCTGGGAGTCATCACTGGAGGTTTGTATTAATAGCTTTATACCTCCCAGGTAAATAAGTCCTCAGTACTGTTTCCAGTGTTGCCTTTCTGTTGGTGCCTCCTTTTTCTCATCTCCTTCTGAAAACATGGTTAAAATCTCTTTTGTTTGGAGAAGAAATGAGAGCAAAACCTGCCTCTTCACTACTTTTTTTTTAACCTTGTATGCTACCGGTTCCTGTCTAGAAGATTAATATATCTGTATTTATTTTCTCAAGGTGGTCCTTGCAAATGAAGTCATGGATCCTTACGGTTTTCAGTGAGAAATAGTTTTCTTTT
The DNA here is from genome assembly GCA_013397975.1 of Machaerirhynchus nigripectus. Lineage (NCBI taxonomy): Eukaryota > Metazoa > Chordata > Aves > Passeriformes > Dicruridae > Machaerirhynchus > Machaerirhynchus nigripectus. Next base: position 126,085 of record VZRQ01004992.1, read on the forward strand.
CCCACTTAGATCTAGTAGGGCCAGTAGGCCATGTTTACTCTTCATCCTTCTTCAGCGTTTTCTGATATAAACAAGAGTCACTGGTGCAGCTCTTGTATCTTTTTATGTAATCACCATTTTAAAAAATCAGTTTGACCATTTTCCCCCCTCCAATAACTTGCTTGGAGTTTGGGATGAACAATATTTCAAACGGTATGTAAGTTTCTGGATTTAATTTTAGTTGATATTGCTGGTATATAGTCTTCTAAAAATCAGTAAGTAAAGTAGTGATCACAATAAAAAAAAAAAATCAGCAGTGATCACAATACCCGTGCAAGGGACTTTTCAATTTCTTTATCCCTCCCTGTCCACCTTTCCAGAACCCTCGTTTCACCGTTCAAAGCTGAATCAATTGTAATAGTCGCCTTTGTGTTCAAACTAATATTTTGTCCCCAAAATACTTCTTCAGTAAGATACTTTAGGGAGAGACATGCCTGGTTGGGCAAAATGTCAGCTGTTGTCAGCCTGTGACCCACTTAAGCTTGTTTCAGTGGGTACTTGTATATCACTTGTATACATGAGTACTTGTATGAACACACTGTTCCTGTCTTATGGAGAGTCATTCCTGTCAGATGTGAGAGGGGCCTTTATATCTGTGCTTTCCTACTTATTTTCTTCCCCCTGGAAACTTGTCAGAAAAGCTAAGCTGCTGGCTATTGCTTCAGCTGACCTTCTCGATGTCTCAGAGTACTGTCTGGGACACTGGGCTTTGGGAAGCTTTGAGTAAAAATTGCTGGTCTCTGCTCTGCTCCTGAAGTGGGATACAGAAGCATGATAAGAAAGCAAAACCCCTAGTGTTGTGAGAAGTGAGTGCAACCAGGAACTGGCCTTTTACAGTGATAAAAGTCAGAATCACAAACTGGATCCTGAGAAACTGTGGTGCTCAGCCACGGGAGTGATCGTGCATAAAATTGCAGAACTTTGAGAAGTAGATGCACAGTGATAGTAGAGAGAAAACCATTGTTTTCAGTACTGAAAACAAAAATTCCGGACAACCCTCCTGCTTCACTTCTAGTCTAGAAGTTGACTTTTAGTTTGTAATTTCTCTGTCCTATTCAGTTAGATATTGACAGAGCAGTCTGTCTGTGGGAATACATGGATCTACAGAATCAGATGGTCAAGTAGAGCCTTTAGTTGAGCAGTCTGGATCTTCATTTCCAAAACTATTTCACACTTTCAAATACTGCTTCATGCTCACACATGCTTGGTCTTCGCTGTTTCATCTCACACAACTAATGCAACCACAGATCATAGTGTTTTGAAGACAAAATATCAGTTAATTTAGTTTCTTTTGTATTAGGTTAGGAAAGAGCATCTCCTCCAATTTTATCCTGATGAAATGCTGATATTATAGACTCTTATTGTTTCAGCTGTGGTAAATCTCTGCAGCTTAACAATTTGTAAAAATTAAAATAAGTGATGGATACAGAAATCAGCAATGTTGGATCTTAAAATTTGCCACAGGGACTGTTTCTTTTCCCTTCAAATTTGATGGCAGTGGAGTATGTAAACATTAAGATTTTTGAGCTTTGGGAATGAAACAAGATACAGGTCAATAGTTTGCCTTTTTTTTGCTAGTCTTCTGCATAGTTGAGCAGAAAGTATAATTATTAAAATACACACATTCGTGCAGTATTGTTAGTAGCTGCCTTATTGCTGCGGAAAGTCACATTTATCTCTGCAGTTGTAGTGTTAAAGTCAGTTCTGCTGTTAAGGGGCATGGAGGTGATCTCTAGAGCATTACCTAAGACCAAAATATATTCAAGTTGTAAGGGTTGAAGTTTTTTTGTGGGAATGATAAAAAAAACCTACTGAGTTTTATTTTCTACTCTTTCCCTTTTCTAGTTATTCGTGCCTATTTGTTTGCTCCTTACTGTGGCCTCTGTCCTTTCTGCAGCAGCAGTGCAAAAAAAGATGGGGGAACGGAGAGGTTTTGAGCAAAATGGTTTCATGCTGCTTCATTACACTTGAATGAGAATGAAATGAGGAGAGGACAAAAGGGATCACCAAGTCCTTTTTGAAGTGAAAAATATGGTATGGGCTTTTCAGAATGTGAAAGTTGTGCTTGGAAACCACTTCCAAGAGTTATCTCTAATGTATTTTACTATTTAGGACTAAAAATATTATGTGTAATCTTACTGAGTGGAAATCCAGTATGTCCATAAAAAGAAATAATCTGAATTTATTTTAAAATTTATAGTAGTATTTACTGTGTACAAAGCAGGCTGAATTCCATAATATGCAAACACCATATAAAATATGCTCATATTGCTGCAAATATCTCACAACAGCAGACTAGTCAGCACAAATAATTTTGATTTCCAAACAGTAACAACACTGGCTTGTATTTGAGTCCGTCACCTGTTGGGTAACAGCAAAAAGCCCAGCCAGCTGGTTAACTGATTTCAAATTTACTAAGAACTAATAATATCCTGTGAAGAAAAAGGACTTTAAAAGAGGGAATGCAAACTGTTAAACAATGTGTTATGTGTGAAAAAAGGAGCAGACTATTGAGAACTGTCCTATCATTATATCTGTAAATATGCTAGGATTTAGAGCAGTGTAAAACATGAGATGTCTGTTACAACTCAAAATCTTAGTAACAAGTCTGCCTTTGGATGTGCTCCTCTAAAATAAGAAATCTGTTGTATAAAGTAAGAAATCTGTAGTGTAAAACTGAAACATTCTGCTGCTTGCTTCTTTTTCACCATGCTGCCAATGTTCTGGCACAGGGAAAGGGACAAATGGTGTTTGGTTGGAAAAAAAATTGCAGGAGTTGAGAGATGGAAAAGTGGGAAAGCTGAAATGGTTCCTGCTCTTGGGAGCTGGGACTGAGGGACTGCCTTCATCCCTGTGAATGTCGCTTTGCTTCCAGCTGGTATTTGTGTGTGGGACAGTCAGAATTGCCTGGCAACTGTTGGTATTTTTAAGGTGATATGTCTAGGTGTGCTGGCAATATTGCTGTTCTGCACTAGGCTCATTTTTTTTTAAAATAATTGTTTATGCAAAGCAGGGCTTTATTTTAAAGACTTAGAAATAGATGCTCAGTGTTTCTAAGAGACTTATTTCATGATTGTGTGCAAATTAGAAATCCAAAGACTCAGACGTCTCTATCTGGTCCTGGCTTTTTTTCCCCTCACCCCTCTCCCCCCCATTTGTAAAGTACTTATTGCAAGAAAAAATGCTGTAAAACAAAATTAATCAAGCACAAAGGCATTAATGGCTTATTGCTTTTAAAAATGGTCATTATAGTCATTATTCACAAATATATGTAGGAGTGCTGATGAACCACAGTATTACTTTACGCTAACTAAATACCATGACATTTCATTAACTAAGGGAGGGAAAGTATAAAAATTCCAGTTCTCTTTGCACAAGTAATTGTAACATTATCAAGATGTGAAAAGAGTGTTATTGATTACGTAGTAAAGCAAAGCAGCTTTTACCACAGCATTTCACTACTGACTCATACTGGTTTGTGTTGTTTGCTTTTTTCTTCTTCTCAGTGTTGTTTCTATATTCCACTTGCAGTTTGAAAACAGTATCTATGAAAGTCTGTAGTAATGAAACTGGCTTTAACCTGGATGAGATTGGATTCCTTGGGATTAGGAGGTGTGACCACCCTTGTTAGATCAAGGATGGAGATCAAACAACATGGGAAAGATTTTATATAAAAATTTTAAAAGGGTCTAAATAACATTATTTGTTTTTACATTGGCTTCATTGGTGCATCTCAGTTGGTTCATGACAATATGATAATGACAATGCATTCATGTAGAACATTGAACAATACATTTTGGTATATTGTGCTATTAGATTAATCTTTTGCCTTAAATAGCTATATTTAACAGGAATGTTACTGAGTATCAGGTGTTTTCAAAGCCCCTGTTGAGAAGACCAGAAAGGTCTTACGTCTAACTCTTCTGTCTTCGTAGGAGGAAGCAGCAGCAGGTGTTGGCAGAGGATATTCCTGGGAAGGAGAAGGTGCTGGTTAAGGGCCTGTTGCTTTATGCAACTGGTTGAAGATAAATACAACAAAGTGTTTTGTTGTTTGCTTCTGTGTCTACTTACGGCTTGTTTCATTTATGGGGTATTAGGGAGAGCTGAGTAAATTGGAGAAGAGGCATTTTAGTTTGGACTGCATTGAGAAAGAGGAGAAAGAAGCTGAGCATTGCCATTAGTATAGCCACAAACACTTTAAGCACCAACCATACGTAACCCACATACGACACTGCTGAAGCCATTAACATCTTCATTTAATTACATCGTGTCACCTGTATTTCTTGTGTGCCCCATAAAGTAGTTTACATTGCACCACTTAAAGTAATTAACTTTCTTTAGTGTATATTTATAACACCTGCTTGGATTACAAGCTTTCTACCTTGAAGGTACTGCTCTCAAGCAGGAAGTTCGTGTTTGCAATGAACTGGGTTTGACTGACTTTTCTGTTCTATATTTTTTTCAATTTGCGTGTGGGTTAGCTAGTTCCTTGGTTTAGAGACAAAATCACAATTTCTCTTCTGAGCCAATGAGAAATATAAACACTGATTTAGTGTATGAAAATACATTGAAGTAGAGGGAAGGGCCTTGGGTAAGTTGCTTCATTAGGCCTTAATGTGTTAATAGGCTACTTTCACAACCCAAAAGTGTGTTATTCTGTGACATTAGTAATCTATACTTATGGTATTAAAACATGTGACATTTCCACATTTTGGATGTATTACAGCAGCAATAAAAGACCTGTCAGACAGTTGGAAGCTGGCCCAATTTCTACAACTACTGCTCTTAAAAGATTGTCTTTCTGGAATGGGCGCTGGAGGCTATTAAACATTGCTTGTACTTCAACACCATTATGGGGAACAACACCGTTATAGGGAACAATATGAAGATTAAAACTTTGGATTAAAACTTTCAAGTAGATCTAATTTTTGTATTGTAGTAAGACTGAAAACTTGGAGTAAGGAGGATCTTGTCTACCTTTGTTACGCAGGTTTGATAGCACTGACACCACTTCACACAACATTTTTTCAGCAAAGTGCGTCCGACTTGGTCCGTTCAAGCTGGTCTATTGGTCCAATGCATGAGTGAGCCAGAACCAGCAGAGCCTGGTCTGGTCTAGAACCCTCAGCTGGCATTTCCAGTGACATGAACACGCTTGAATTCTTCTGAGGTGGTGTCTCACTGAAGAATTAGATGTACTGCTTTGGTTATTAAAGCCTTACTGTCCATACCAAGTTGAGAGACTGAATGAAAATACCTGTAATTTAGTTATTTATCCAGTAATTTAGATACCTATCATTGAGCATGCCATTCCTGTCCAAGGAGATAAAATCACTACAGTGACAGAGCCTAAAGAGTGAATTAGCTGACCAGTCTAAGGTGTCTGTCACAGGAGAGCCAGATTGCTCCTTTGGGGTTCTCTGAATGCAGCAATTAAATCTCTGCTGAGTAGAAGAGCAAGTCAGCAATGTTTAGATATCTCTACCTGGACCTGAAACATGCTTAGTCACACTTAATGATACATAAAGGAAGAATATTTTTTCTCTGCTCAAAGTTTTAAAATATACCTTTTAAATGAAATCAGTATCTGTTCTGCTCATCCATTCTTTCATTTTCAGCCGACTGTCTTCTACTGAGCAGTCTTAGATAAATCTCATGGTGGGAATGAAAAGGGTTCTGGTAGAACTTTTAAAGAAAACAAGGAACAAAGGAGCAAGGGAGAAAGGAAAAGCAAGCACATTCCAAACAAAACTCAGAATGCAAACACTTGGCCAAGAAGGTCACAGTCATAAAACCAAGCACTGGCTGCCCATGTTCTTGAAAGTGAAGAGAAAGCCAGCCTCAATGTTGCATATGAAAAGAAAAAATTATGAAGCTGATGGACTCAACTGATGAATCTGTTCTAAGCACCCTTTTTTTTATAACTTTCTGTGCTAAAATGTGTGTTAAAGCATAGAGAAGGAGGGCTTTTTCTCCAACACTTGGGATTAATTTTCACTGATAATTTTGGTGCTTTTGATCCCACTGCTGGCCCTACGAGTGTCTCTATTGCCTTTTTAGAGGAACAGAATCCACAGAGTCCTCCCTTTCGATTCTGTGTCCTCCAATACCCTGTAAAAGTGAGTGGTTGATAGTTCAGCCCCATGAATTTGTGCCTTCTTTAAGTACAGACCAGCTCTTGTTTTTCAGTAGGAAAAGTTTCATTTTTTTTCTTCTGTGCTCTCAACAAAGCATGAGCTCTTAGTCTTTAGTGTGAAATTAACTCTCAAATTCCTTGCCAGATGTATTTCTTAATGTTCAAAGAAGCCTTGGCGGAAAGTCCAAACTGTTCATGCCTGTTTTATCCAAATAGAGTTAAAACCTTTGAATGTTTGCTTTCATCATCTTACTCTTTGATCAGTGACACAAGAAGTTGTGAAAATTTGTATGTGTCCAGGTGTTCTGTGCTTAGATTGTGAGGCAACAAGGCATTTTGACAGGTTTGGTTAAGCATTTAAAGCTTGGAGTGAGCATCAAAACCAAACCCTGGAGAGTTTGTCTTCCTGCCTGAACATCTGTGATGGGTGATTTCCATTGTCCTTTAGAGTACAGTGAAGAGGAAGGGAAAACAGATATTTAGCATTTGGGCTATACAAAGATGATTTGTTTTATGTGGATTGCAGTGTAAGATTTTGAGAAGGATGATGTGGTTTTCTGATGCAAGATCCTCTGCTGCCTGAAATTTTCATAGCTTCATTGATGTTGATGGAAGTAGGGCAACATAGAACTGCTGAGCATTTGTCTGTATTTCATGTGGAAGTTTGCCAGAGATATTAAGGAGAGATTGTGCAGAAGGTGGTTCTGTAGTATGTGGCCTCTGCACACTTTTACTTAAGTTTGTACTTAAGTCTGTACATACTGGGATCCAGCTGCCCTAGTGACAGGACTGAACGTTTGCTCAGAGGGTGTCACTGTTCTTGTGTTCACTGTTCTTGTGGAGGTAGTAGTATAAGACATCCCATGGGAGAGACCACTCTGTGTCCAGGTTTTGCCCATTATGGAGTGTGCTTTTCTGGAGTCCTGGAAATAACTGAAGCCCCTCTTAAGCTGAGCAGTATGTGTAGATGGTTTCTTGAATGGAAGCATGTGCTGAAGGGGGCTCACTGATGGACTAAATTAAATTATGCTGAACTGAACAGAAAGACATAGAAACTCTATCTATATCTATCCATCTGTCTATCTATCTATCTATGAATCTGTCTCTAGTGATATATTTATCTCAATACTGCTGCTTGAAAGGGATAAAGAAGGCGATGAGACCAGACTACATGCAGATTACACAAAGCACTTGGAGCTTTGAGTTAGAAACCCTGTGTTGAGTCACCATCAGTCTGAGACTAAATAGCTGGGGGCATTAGTCCTGTACCTCTGTTTTGGCAAAGGACAGGTTTATCTAAGGGTGTTTCAAATGCCTTCCAGAAAATGTTATAGATATTTCTTCTGTCCTTTCTGTAAATTATGAAGTTTGTCATGATAACTGTGGCTTCTGTCACTCCAAAATCTGTTTCACAAGACAAATCTGTTTTACTTTGTTAGCTGTAAGGTCTCACTTTATGATTCCCAGGACCTGCCTTCCAGCTCTAGAAGAGAGGCAACCCACACCTCTCTGACACTCAGTTCTAGGCTTTGCCTTTAGGTCATGATACCCGCCTTTCAGGAAATAAAAGAAGTGCTTTCATAGTGGACCCTTCCTTTTTTCAAGGTCAGCCTGTTCTTCCTTGCAGATATAAGAGCTGTTAAGTGTGTGCAGGGACATGCTGTTCTCACGTCCCCAGACTGACTGTGACAGCTTTTCTCTTGAGGAACTCATCCTTCAAGAATATTGACTGCATTAAAGCTCAGGGCACTCTGAAGCACATGACTGCAGTTTTCTGTGGGTTCAATTTTACATCAGCTGACATAGTGGTGCAAGATCCCTTATTTTCTCTCAAGGGATTTGACTTGTAGAAGGGCAATAATCCACATTCAATATACTTGATTTTGGTACATCTCATGGGCTTGCCAAACATTTTGGCAGATTGCTTTGGGGGCTTTTCTCCTGGCTCTAAATTAGGAAAAGGGTCTTTCTGGTGGTTATCACCTTTACCAAGAGACTGGGAGATTTCTGTCTCTTCTTCCTTGTCCTCTGCCCCTATATCACTGGGAGTAAATTCTCTCCGTGTCTCTCTTGAGTCCCTTCCTGATGTTGAGCATGACTCTTGGGGTTTTTCAGAGTCACAAAATTCATCTGTCTCTGCTTTTCCCCAAGCTCCCTTCTGGGGAACCAGGGGCTTTGACATGCTTGTCACACATGGTGTGTGTGGGAGGCAGTTCTACTTGCCCAGGATCAAGCCTTTCAAGTGGTCTTCCTGTAAATGTGAAATAAGTAAGAAGCCAAAAAGTTTCGCAGTATCTTTTCAGCAGGTATTCAGTGAGATAGCAGCTTTGTCCATGACTGTGTAGGGCCAGCTAACCTGGAGTTACCTCTGGGATTGTGCTTCGCTGGAGATCAGGGTGTATCAATGGCTTTATTAAAAAAACCCTTGTCATTCCTGATAAGTACAAAGCAGTCCTTTCTCACAATCCTAGCCATTTGTAATGGAAACGAGTTCCAGTTGCCCTGGAAGTGTCTTAGTGTACTGAGGAGTGTTCCACTTGAATAAGTTTTCTTAGTCACTGTTTTGCCAAAAGATTTTGAGATTTATATCCCAGTCTGAGAGTGTGAATGTGTCACGCTTGAAGTCACTCATACAGAAAATGTGCACAGGAACAAGAAGGCAAGGGGCAGTAAACAATGGAAATGAGTTTAAGTTGATTGAGTACACGTTCAAGGCTTACTGATGGTCCTGATAGCCCCCTGATGAGAGGGGATCAAGGAGAAAAATGACACATTGGTTTTGCTACGTGTGTAGAGCAAAAGGAAGACCTGATACATCTTCACACATTATAGATATGGTAGAGACAAGTTTCCCCCAGAAATGTCTGCAGTACCTGGATCTTCTGTATTGCCAGGTTCATGGAGAATGCCACCTAGGCTACGTGGTGGGGTGAGTACCTTCCTTTATTATCCCCTGGTTTCACTGGCTGTGTAAGGGCTTATTCAGAACTGAGACGACCTGGAATTCAGTCTGTAGATCAGATGAGTACTTTACTGAAGTGTAGTTATGCTACTTATATATTCTACTTGTACAAAAAATTAATGCAGGCATGAGTACAGCTTTAGCAAATAATCGTTGTGAATAAAATGCCTGAAGCGTGATCCTATTGTGAGGATTTGTGCTGTGTTGTGGTGCTCTGTCTAAAGCTGTTATGGCAGAATATCAAAAAAGGCAAACCCAGAATAAAGAATTAGTTTTTAGGACATAAAGAGTGCCATGAAAATTGGATTGACTTGATGTGTACTTTCATTGTAGCCATGAAATAGGCACAATGTTGTTTCCTAGACATTTTTAAAAAATGTGTGTTCTCATTCAGATGCACTTTGCAACAATGCAAAGGTTCTTCAGGTCCTCTTGATACCTTGAGAAATTGCTATGGCTGTTTCAGGCTCTATTTTCTAACCTGTCTTAATTGGAGAATGTTTTGAAAGTGATACTTTTTTGTGTCTTAAATCCCTTCTCCATTTGATTCCAGCAATTCTGCAGGTCGTTATGGTCAAAATGCTTAGCCCTTTGGCTGCCCTTTCTAGTACTGTGTTGCTCTAATAGCTATCCTTCTGTATAGGGGAAAAAAGATGGAATGCAGATTAGATTTGTCATATAATCCTTATGTAGATTGAGCCCTCTGGTTTATGGTAAGCAGTAAAAAGTTGTGCTGAATTTGAGATGCATATTTGCCATTTGAACTTCTGAATGAGAAGTGAAATAATAGTTACTGTGAGTTATGTAGAATGCTGCTTATGTAGCATACATATCTTATGTAATTGTGCCATACATTGCCACTGGTAACAAGCCCTTTATTATACAGTCACACTTTAAATAGTGTGGCTTAAATAGTGTCTCACTTATTTTATTTAGTCTTGTAAAGAAAAATGAACTACCTTTTTACAATGATTAGTTTGCTAAAAATAAATCCCTTGAGTTGGCTTTCCTTGGTGTAGCTGCTGTATGTTACAAGGGAGAAGTGAATGTTTTCATTATTGCAAGTTTCACAGGTGACAGCTCAGAAGTGTTAATATATGCTAAGACTGCATTTATTAGTGGGACTAATGCAGGTATGGGCACAAAGCTCTCTCATGTTCTGTGACCATAAGGCATGTTAATCTCTTTAGCTGATGGATTCTTAAATGAGCAGATTGGGTGAATAATTGCTCTCTTAATCCTTAGTTTAAAGTATGAAAAAATGCTTTGATGTTTATTTGCATAAGATATAATGTCCTCTAATTGACTTATTTCACACCTTTGTACTGAGAATTGTTTAGTATGCTTGTTCCCTATGCTTTTGAAAAAAGTTATAGAAACAGAGGCTTACAGTTTTGCTGTTCCTCACACAATTTTCAACTGCCTAATAACAAGCTGAGGAGGCAAACAGTACTTAGGTGAAATTGCAATATTTCCATTTTTGCTAGCTGTCATGTTTCTTGTGTGAAAGCCCGCAGCTGTTGCCTGACAGTGTTGCTGGGGAAGAATATGCACAGAGATGTCAAACTTACCTTTCTGATTGCCCTTTTACACTTGTATTCATGCAGTCCTTTTACATTTGTTTATGTTATAAAATTCTTATGGTGAGATGTCTGTTGATTTTTGCTATGGTAAGCGGGCACAGAGTGGAGACTGGAGACTGGACGGTGATGTGCAGGTTTGATAGTAGCTTCCATGTTTTTCTGCAGTCTTGCTGAAACTCTGTATGTTAAGATGTCAACAATTCCTTTCTCCTTTTTATTTGTTTTTTGTTTGGGGTGTTTAATTTTTTTAAAAGAGGCATTGTCAGGGTCTGATTTTCCATAATACATGAAAATCATGTAAAATTTATAATGTTAAAATAACCGGTGATCATATGTGTAGGATGAGACTTCTCACTCTATTATCAAAATGTAAAGGTTAGTACTCCTGCTCACTAGTGGATTGTTCTGAGTTTAATGTTTGCACAAGCAGGGTTTAGCATGTGAGAACATAATTCTGTCACGTTTCATGCTGGTCTTAAGGCAACTTAGTATTTAAGTTAATGCAGTTGCAAAGTAATCAGCCCTTTTCCTGCTTGTTTGCTTTGCTGTGTCTGGTAGTTTTAGCTTTATTTTCTTTTGTCCATTTTTGGCAGCGTTTCATTACTTAAATCAGACTGTCTTATTCAGCTCCAGTGCTTCTTGGAGTTCATCGTTTTCACAATATAAAAGACTGTGCTCTTGTGTGAGGGTTAGTCTTGTTTTCAGATTTCCAGTTTCTATGTTTCAGTCTCAGAACAGCTCTTAAGTCCTTTGTACTTGCTGTAAAATGGTAGATTTTGTAGACCTCGAGCTATAGAAGTGGGAAAAAGATGAAACATGTTATGGGAAAAGGGAGTTTGTGCACTTATTGCAGTCTCTTCTCCTATTATTGCCTGGATAGACTGATACTAGTTGCTGTCAGGTCTTTCCTCTGTGTATTGCACTTTTATTAGATTCTTCCTCAGAATCTGTCCCCCGTCAAAATTAATTTACTTCCATTTTTGTTTTCCTTTAGATATGGATGAGAATAATCAGTATAATACAGTGTAATGCTTATTATGCTTATACCATTGCACTAAAATATGATTTGTTCATAATTCATAAGGGCAGGATTTCTTTTGATATTTTTACTACAGTGGATTTATAAGTTCATAATACCTAATAAGCTATTCCAGTTTGTTCTGTATCCTCTGGGATATGGAATGTTGAAGGTTTTTTTTTTCCCCTCCAGTTGCTACCATCCTAGTATTACTTAGCTTGGTAATGTTTTCCTGGTAATTAGTTACCCATTGCCCTACAAGAAATCTAAGGATTTTCTTCTGTGGGGTTGTGAGTGGTTTTTTTTGGTTTTTTTTTCCTTCTGTCAGCCAGATGCAAAGTTCTTTAGTTTTATTTTGGCTTCCTTTTTTATTATTCATGATTGTTGGTGCCTATTAGCACAGTTTGTCTTGGTTATCTATGTGCTATGAGCAGGAAACAAGGCATAAGATGCTGTATTCCAAGAGCGGCCGTGGGCATCTGTGCAAGCATCACGTTGTCTTTGTAAAATAAATACACAGCTGATACCACGGTCTTTTGTGCAGTGGGGGGAATTACCGAGAAGCACTTAAGTTGCTTTCTACTGAGTTAGTAATAGGGGTATTTCTGCACTGCAGGGGCAGCCTCACACTGCCTGTGTGCTCTCCCAGTTTGTCAGGGGGCAGCCGTGGCACTGGAGCGCCGGGATCGATCTGCAGCTTTCCATGCCTCCAGTGCCTCCTGCCCGCTCGCCGTGCGCTGAGCTTTGTCACGGCGGAGCGGCGACAGCCGATCGATGAGCGTGCGTGTCACAGTGCTACACAGAGAGACAAACCCTTGCTTAATTGAAATACTTATTTTATTAGCTGATTAAAGTTCCTGATGTTAGTAAAGCAGTAAAACTGAAGGAAACGCTACATAAAGCATTAACAGATTATAGCACTTCGTGAGACCTATTCCAGTTGCCTACTCTGCTGCCCACACTGTGGCTATCCAGAGGGGTCTTGCCCCTGCTCATCCATCCCCGGCTGATGGAGGCTACTTGGGCTGGGCTTCAACCACTGAGCAGGATGGGGTTGTTCAGACCATGGCCCAGGTCAGGGACCAACACAGAGTTTTGTCCCAGGTCCAAGGATGAGGGAAAGGGCTCCAGTGCTTCTGCACAGTTGTCAGTCTTGTTGGCTGATGTTCTTCCAGGTCTTTAGAGGATCTTCCGCCATTCCTACGATAAAATTGCTCTACCATGCCAGGAGGTATCACCAGTCTCTTGGCCTAACCATTGTCTGAGACTCTGAATCTTGCACTGCTTCAAATGATTTCATCTCATGTCCCATTTTCTGTTCTTTTTGGTTATTTCCTCATGCTACATTTGGGATTGGTCTTTAGGGTTATTTCTTCATGTTACTTTTGGGATGCCGACATCAGTAATTTCCAGGCAAACGTTTATTCCCCTTCGGTCATGCACAAACTTTACCTTAGTTCCCCTGTCTCACAGCCCAGAGTTATAAAGACTGCTATATATAATTTGTCTGTGTCAAGGTCATAGTACCAAAGAAGGTCTGTGAGATACATCCAAAGTTATTCAAGTGTTTGGGGATTTTTTGGAAAGGCTTCCTGTAAGATACTACATTTTCAGCAGATTGAGTGAAGGAAGAGGAAGGGGCAAGTACCAGAAATGGTGTTGCAAGGTTTTAAAGGTTTATTGCTGTGTAGCAGTGAAAGCCTTCCAGCTTTTCAGGTCTGCCCAGACAGGACCAGACTATCACAGGTTCGTCTGATTAGATTTAGACTCATTAAGCAGGCTGTGCAGACTCATGTCTGTTATAACCAGTGTAATTTAATTTCATTAGTAAAGTGGCTATATACTTTTCAGTATCGTGGGCAATGGTGTCACAGCATGTTTGCAGTATAATAGATATTTTTATTGGTTTATTTTCATTAGTAGTATATTTTCCACTTTTTGCTCTTGAAGAGATTAGCCACTCTGATTTTAGCATTTTCCAGCATGTCTCAGGCTCTCAGCTTACCCTTTGGGCTTAATTATGAATGCACGTCATGTTTGCAATTACATTAAACATAAGCAACAAAATGTTACATGAGTTAAGATGGACAATAGCCAACTTCCTTTCAGAGAACACCAAAGTCAAGGAGATAAAAGCTGAAAATTAAGCTAGATATTTTCTTATTAAAACTGGGGACAACTGCATTTTGAACTTTTAAAAAATCTGTAACATTCATTTATAAGAATTAGGATTACAAAACAATTGATAATAGGCAGTATTTTAAGTTTAATTTTTAAATAAAACCATGTAACAGTTTTGTATAGAAGGAGGGAATTATTTGTTTGCATATGAACATTCAGTTTAAATATAGGGGAAGACTAATTTATCAGAAAACCCATGCCTTTTAATGAACATCTGTATTATGGCTTGATTTTTAACTATCTCTCTTTTTAAATGAGCATGACCTATTTGGATTAGGAAAAAAAAGCATTACTGATCTTTTGTCACCGATGCTTAATGAAGTCAAAGGTATGCACCAAGCATGTTCTTAATAGTTCCCAAAGGGATTGTCCTAGGAAGACAAATGTATGCTTTGTATTTAAAAAAAAAGAAAAAAAAAAACAAAAAACCCCCAAACAAACAAACAAAAAACCCCAAAACAAAACAAAACAAACCCCAAAACAAAACAAAAAACCCCCAAAAACCCAAAAAAAAAACAAAACAAAAAAAAAACAAACAAAAAAAAACAAAACCAAAAAGGAACCAAACCCACAATTATCCTGTGAGTTTAAAATATTGTTTGGGAGCCTTTATGCATTCCCTCTTTTGTTACTCCAGAAAGTTCTGGAGGTTAGGCAGGAGGTACTCCCGGGAAGGTAAAGCTGAAAGTCCATTTTTGTGGAAACATACATTGCATTCTGTAGTCAGGGAAGCCACAGAAACAAGGTTTTCTGCAATTTGCAAGAAGATCAATGACCTTGATTGAAAACTTCATACAAATAGCCCAGAGAGTTTTCATTTACCATTTTTATAAGAAGTTGGTAAGGAAGGCAAGTACCTACAGACTGCAACTTGGTGCATCTAAAAAAGTTACAGTGAAGCTCCAAATAATATGGAGAATATATCTTTTGGTTCCTTTTCAATGATAGTATCTATCTTAAGAAGCAGAAGGTGTGATAAGAAGTTTTATATAGCCAGCAGGATTATTTGAACTGAATTAGAGTCACTGTATGAAGGATAGAGAGAATAACATGTCAGGTAGCACTCTGTTTTTTAAGGACTTCATTACCTTTCTTAGTGCTACTGAGAATGTAACCATGAGGTGTTGAATGTGTGTGGATCGATATCCTGCCAGAGGGATCTGTTACCAACCATCAAATGATACTAGAGAAAAGAAAAGTTACTTTAAGTACCTCTGTAATTCACAGTTAATAAAATGGTGGTGTTATGGGGGAACTTCAATTTAAGAGACATTTAGTGGAAGATCTGTGCAGTTGGACATAAAACAAGCTATTGTGGCTAGAAAATAGAGGATAATTTGCTAAAGCAAAAAGGTGTTGCATTGAATATATGATAAGTCAATTCGGGGTTTCATTTTGATGGATAAAGATGAAATCACCACTGGATTAGAAGCTGATGGTTGCCTAGGGACCAGTAATTCTGATCTGATTATATTTAGTGTAGGAAAATAGAGCTCAAGTCCAATCACAAGCGTATATCAAAAGGGCTAATTTCCCAGAACTGAGGGAAACTGTATTTGAAATTGTCTGGGAGGAAGATACAGGCAGAAAATTGGGAGTTCCTTTAAAAAGAGTAAGGGAAAGGGCACCAAGGAAAGTATCTCTAGCTAGGAAATGGAGGGAAGCAGTGAGGTTCTTATTCTAAAAAACATTCGGATCAAGAGAAATTAGTACTGTGTTACAGTTTTATGACTAGAAAGTGGTGGAAAAATCTTAATGTTGATTTAAGGGAAAAAAAGGCAAGAATGATAAATAATTTTCTTTCTGCCTTCTAAAGTGTGTATCACAGGTTGTGCCAATGAGATTGCAGAAATCCCTCATCTTTTCAGATTTTTTAGGAACAAAGGACAGCAGTGATAAATAACATAGACTTATGGAATGAGAACTGCTGTTACACCTGCACCACAAGAGATTGAGCAAACCTACAGAAAATTGTTGCAGTTGGTTACTGGACTCATGAAGAGGCATTTAATCACTCAAAAGGTTGCACCTTAGTATCTTATCTGTCTTTGCAAACTACACTGGTTTTTGAGGAAAAAATTGCAAAGGCAACACAGTTTGCTGAAGGCTTTTATGAGACTCAGAGGACCCCCATGTTGAAGGTCAATAGCTATGCTATGGATTAAAAATTTGGTATTAGCATAAAAGATATCTAGTATTTTATTAAATCAATACAGCTTGGCCAGCTGTGAACAAATGCAAACTGTTGGGCTTTTACTCCATCAAACCAAATCCTGAAACTACTAAATTCACCAAGAAAGCAACTCAGAATAACTGCACTGTAGCTCTGCAAGTACCTTCTAAACATAATACATTCTGTAATCATAAATGCTGGAATCTTTTTCTTTTATTTTTTATTCAGCTGGGTAATGCAGGCCCATCTCTAATGTCGTAGTAGCTGAAGGTGGTGGTCCCTTCACCAGAAGGAATAAAAAGTGCCAAGAATCTTCTTGTAAGATGTTAGTGACAGCTCTAATGGGGGCAATAAGATGCCCAGTCTGGTAAGATGGTTACAAACTAAATTACAGTGGGTGTTTCTTAGAAAAATAGAGGACAACTTTCCTGCAGTTTTGCAAACAAT
Organism: Machaerirhynchus nigripectus; assembly: GCA_013397975.1. Lineage (NCBI taxonomy): Eukaryota > Metazoa > Chordata > Aves > Passeriformes > Dicruridae > Machaerirhynchus > Machaerirhynchus nigripectus. The sequence continues at coordinate 142,624 of VZRQ01004992.1, forward strand.
GTAATCAGCTGTTACAAGGAGGTATTGGGAGGATTACTTACCGCTAATCCATCTCAGACCTGTTTGTGCTGTTTGTACTATTTTGAATAATCTATTTTTTGTTCAAATAAAATTATGTCAGATCTGTTTGCATGTAATTACCAATGCTAATTTTTCTTATCCTTTCCAACCTTCAAAATTAATGCAGGAGAAGCGTACATATATTTTTATGTGAAGTTTTATCCAACTTGTTCAAATTAAAAAAACCCCCAAAACTGCAAGAGATCCGTGTCACTGATTGTTGTTTCCAAGTGATCCTGTAAATGACAGAGTGCTTGATTCATCTCATGCATATTTAAATTTTGCTTGTCTGCTATACTATCAGTGCATTTGAAGGCCTATCATGTTCTTAGGACTAGCTGGTTCAGAATATGATGATGCAGTGATAGGCTGATCACTTCAGTGATACGAGTTACACCGTGCTAAACTTATCAACAAGATAAATAAAGTTTCTCTGGCTCAAGTTGGTAAAAAGCCTCCCTTTCCCTTTCCTTCTGGACCAGGGGAGAAAACCTTCTCTGCTGTGGTCAAAACGTTTTCCTTTTCTCTGGGTAGGTTATTTAAGGATGGAAGCTCATTAAAATACTTTTATTTTTGAGGGACTACATTTTTAAAGGTTTTCAGAGAAGTATGATGTGTACACAGTGATCACTTGGTTCTTATGCGGTTTGAACGCAGCATGTTTACAAAAGTAGCTATATTTCTAATCAGAAAGATTTAATTCTGCAAATGGTTCATACTCTCGTTTTAGGTTCTCATAGGAAAAACAGTCTCAAGTCATGGTGTTGACTAATTAATACAAAACATGGAGGTTAAAAGGTAACTCATAGGTTTATCTTAACTGCTTTGTGACACGCACCTTACATGTTTGTTATATTTTTGTAGAAAATGGAACCCAAAACTCAGGCTGGACACTGACTTGTAGGATTCCTTATACCAAAAGCTAATAACAACTGCTGTTCAATAAATGCTTCATTGAACTGTGATGGAAATTTGGATTAAACCCTTCTTTATTCAATGCTTACAGGTCATATAGCTTCCCCTGATGGAAACAAGTAAAAGTGGCAAGAAGTTGAAAGGAGGATCCAAAAGAATTGCAGTTTTGGCATGATTTAAAACCTTTCAAGATGGTTTTGGACAGTTTTCAGTTTTGTGCAGGATCATTGCAGTTGATTCGATCTCAACGGTCTTTCCCAACCTAAATAATGTTATGATTGTGTTCTGTGTTAAGTTTCAGTTTTGGTTTCTGATTTTTTTTTTTTTTCTGTTAGAGCAGTAGGGTAGATTTGGTTCAATACTGGTGGTTTAGTGACCGTAAAGACATGATCTCTCGGCTACAGGGAAATGTCTTCTTACTTTACTGGCCTCACTGTCCTTGCAGCAGGCTTCATGAACTATCTGTCTTGGTTCTGGAAATTCATTTATAGGAGTTGTCCTGTTGGGCATGGGCAGTTCATAGATTTCTATATCCCACTGTAGTTGGGTATGAGAATAGTACTGGACACTTATTTAAGCCCCAGCATTTGTTGGTTCCTGTGACATCTGTTTGCTACCATCTCTGCGTTACAGTTATGCTGCAGAGACGCCGGGGAGAAATAGTTAAGTACTCACATCAAGTACATTTTGCTGGTTTATCAACAAGAGAGATACTTGGAAATGTCTGCCAAGCAAACTGTAGAGCTGAGTATTCCTCCCCACAGTCCAGTGTGTCTAATGGTTCTAGGTCACTCTCGAGCCTCAGGCAGGAGGTGGGACAGATGCTGTAGTGCCACTTCAAATGGCAGGCAGCATCTTTATTAATTCATGTATATTTAACTACGCACCTGTTGTGCATACATCTAAATCTCAATTAGGGAGCGTGTCAGGCAAAGATGATCTGATTCTGCTCTCTGACTGTTCTTCCAAAGCTCAGGTCCACTAGTCCCCCTGATTTTATTTTTTCTTCCTGCAGTTTGCCCTTTGATGGGACCACATGTCTCTTGGCCTTCTTCCAAGTTTCATAACCATTGAAACCTTTGGCCATCTACCCCTGCCAGTTGTTGCATACTTTGAGTCTTTGAGTTATGAACTGGTTCAGTATGAGAGCAGAAAGCAAATTACTTTCTGATCTTGCTAATATGAACAACAGGACGCTGCATTTGTGTGTCACAGATTGTTGCAACTGCGTAGAGAGTGCTGATGGCTGGGTGCAATTCCTGTTCTGGTTTAAGTCTGGATGAGATGGTCATGGCTCATGTAAGTCCAGGCTTAAAAATTATTCTGCTGTCCATGCCACCCCATCAAATCCTTTCCTGGGATGTGTAGGAGGAGGGAGCAAGGCAGTTGAGACTTATTTTCATTGTTACCATGGTTGTTTCTGGGAGAGGGAGGCCAGTTATGCAGCACCTACAGATATTTGTTCTCCTCTTACCTTCCTTACATTCCTTGGAATAGCAGCTGTGTAGGTTTCAGTTTTGATCTCCTTTCAAAACCAAAAAGATTTGTATTTTACTTTACTCTTTTCCCCCTAGCTGTTTCTGTTGAAAGACTTTAAGATCTAAGTATTTGTCCAAAACTGAGCTTGGGCATGTTACTGTCATCTTCTGGTTGAGCAGTGTATAATCTGTTTACATGTTACATCACAGCATCACAGCTCATGGTGAGAGGTGAAGGAGACTGTGGTGGTCTCTTTAGTATCAGTGAAGCTCAGCTGTTGACCATACCTGCCAAAGGATGAAGCAGTCATTAGAAAACTCATCAGGAAAACAGCCTCCATGTCTTCTTTCCTCTATGCAAGAGAAACGGGTAACAAAGTCTGTTTCTAATATGAGTTCACCTAACAGCGTCATACCACTTACTGCTTCAGATACCTGAAAGAGATTTCACAACTGGAGTAATGATGGCCTTCCTAAGATGTTGCATCATTTCTTAGACTCCTCTTTTTATTTTAAAGGTTCTCATATAACAGTATTGGCAACATGAAATGAAAACACAAAATGACAATATAATTCAAGGAGGTAGGTCATAAACCAAGTATTGTATTAATGTGGTTAATAATATTTTGTCATTTTATAGGTGAAGCAGGCAATTATTTTCCCTTCATACAGTCCCTATTGTCTATTGAAAGGGTTTGGGAAATTTTTTACACTGTTTCTGTGGAAATTTGGTGGAAGTTAGGTAAGTGTCAAAGTACTGCGTTTCCCTGACTTTTTTACTTACATAGGTGAACACAATATAGGGAGCCAAGTTATCTCCAGATTAAATGAGTCCTGAAACCCTAATGATCAGATGCAGTGGGGAGCTAAAATCTACCAACTGCAAATTTAAGGGGTGTAGAAAAAGCGTGAACAATTCCTACTTTCAGCAAATCTGCATATGCACAGATGAGAGACAACTTAATGTGCTTCAGCAGTTAAACCATTTTTATTTTGAACACTAATGCCTGTTGTGGACACAACAGTTGTAGGTATTTGAGGAGAACACTTAACAAACCCCTGCAGGGTGAATTAAATAAAATGTGCACAAAGTTTTGTAACATAAAGGAAGGTAAGTTCCAGGTAGCTAAGAGCATGAGAAGCTGAATTAGATGCCATTTTACCCCATATGGAATATTTCAGGAGGTGTGTAATTTGGAAATGTTAACTACTAAGTAACAGTCTCAGATACCTTAGAAAATGCTTATAAATGGCTTACAGGCATTATACTTTAAGATGAAATTACTACTGTGCACCTAAATGAGATGCTTATTTCAGTCCCTGAGCAGCTTAATTTCAAGACAGCAAAGGTCAGGGAGGCTCTACTAATAATCTAATAACAACTGACTGCACGTTTCTGGGAGATTTAGCTGCACCAGAGCCTGGTTGCTGAGAGCAGGATGAATTAGTGGTTACTTAACTTGCATACCTTGGAGCAGCATCAGCCATTCAATGTGACAAACACAATGTCACAGAGTAGCAGAAGGCAACTAATGCTTGGACAACTGCACTAGGAAGTTGGAGCACAGTCACTCTGGTTTTGAGCAGATTTGTCTGTGTCCCACCTAATAAGGATGTGATTAAGCTGGGATTGGGGTATCTGATATTGTGGTTTTAGCTGATAATCATCAGATGATGGTTCTGGAGAAGAATTAGCTGTTGAATGCATTCACTCAAGTGAAAAAATTACTTCTTCTAGCAGCCTTAATCACTCTAAACTTTGCCAGCATCTGAATGCTGCTGTGATAAGATTGTATGATGAGTATAAATTCACTTTGAAATGCCCAGACCTTAGGCACTACGTAATGGCCAAGAATTGTTATAATATTGATAGAAAAATAATATTCTGATCACAATACTTTTTAAGAGTTTCCCTGGAACACTGAGTGGACATTTAAGTCTCAAGACCAGAGGCTTGTTTACAGATTAATTAAAGTAAATGCACATTAGTAGTGATATTATTAGTATTCAGTGTCTTTGGGAATTTGGAGGCAATTAATCTTAATATTTCCTAGAGGAATAAATGATAATTTGGCAATGACTAATTTGATGTAGTAATTCTAAATATGATCTTGACATTTATTAATATGATTTAAAAAACATTTCTTATTTATTTTCTGGTAATCCAGTGAAGACTCAGTTTAAAAGGGAAACTTTTGGTTTTGAGTGAGTATGTTTGTCTCTTGAGTTGGAGGTTAAAACAAATATGTCGTGGAAGGGGGAGAGGGAGCCTTGCTCTTGCAACACCCTGTGCTCTGATGGTTTGGGGCTGTGTGAGAGGGGGAGAACTCGTCTCAAAAAAGTAGTGGCTGTGGTCCCACTCAGTGTCTCTGATGTTCACCACACTGCTTTGCCTGAGTGTTAAACTCAATAGTTTGGAAAGAAACTAGGCTAGTGAAATAAATAAAACTTCCTTCTGGCTGGTGAGTTGAATCAGCGTATGAAACGACATGCTAGAACTGATGCCAAAGGATTGTGTGAGTAGAAGAGGGAAATTATTGCTCTTGCTGCTGGATTAGCTGCATTCATGGCATTTCAGTTTAACCCCAAGTATTTCAGCATGAAGACTGACCATTTCTCAAAGCAATACCCATGTATTCACATGGGAGATTTCTGGAGTATTAACTCCTGTTTGAGAAAGCTCTTGGAGAAAGCAGAAGGATCAGCTGAGTAGCTCTGAGGAGTCATGGCAATCCCTGAGTCATCCCTCGTCTTCCTTCTTCTTTTAGGCAGTCTGAGTCCCATTTTTCCAGTTATTAATTTCTTTGAGGCTTTGGATGTTGGAGATAGCATCATTATTTCATTGAATAGGAGTATGTAGAGCTGAGTTTTGTTAGTAAACTCAGTCTGGCAGTGAGGCAGTGTACGGAGTTAACATAATATTTCTTTGTTGGGGGGACCTTACCAGAAATCTGGCAGGAGATTATGGTTGGGATTTAACTGGAATCTCATTGACTATATACTATTTAACATATTTCTGAATCTGGAAAAATGACAAATAGTCATAAAAAAGACATAATTTTGTAGCATCAAATAATTAAAGCATTAAATTAAAACCAAAGAATTACTGAAGAATCTCATGATACTCAGTGACTGTGCAATAATGCAAGAAATAAAATTGTAGCAATAAATTCAAAGTAGCGTAAAGGGAATAAAACTGTTGCTGCTAACACAGCGATGAGCTGTAAATTATCCATTAGCACTCAGAAAAGAGAGCTGGAAATCATTGTGATAGGAGCTGAAAATGCTGGTGCTGTGCTTAGTACCAGTCAGAACAATGTTAAAAATGGTTAGGAGAGGAGGTGGGACAAAATGGGAAGTGTTTTATAAATGTGCTGTGCACTTGCATCTTGAGTAGGAAAGAGCTGCTGTATGAGGAGAGATTAAGTAGACTAAGGTTCTCCAGTTTACAAGGGAGGTGATCGAGGAGAAACTGATTTTATTATATAAATACTATATGAAACCATAAATGTCTTGGAGAAAACTAGACTAGGGTATATTCAGTGAAATGAGCAGGAAGCATCTCTAAATGAATGGAAATAATTTCTGTACTGTACTAAGTTATTTTGTGGGTCTCTTCGCACAAGACATCTACATATCCACCAAGTGGATTAGACATGGATGGTAAATCAAGGATTCTTTAACTATAGAAGTCTTTAAAATAGATATTGCAGAATACTGGGAGAGTTAGTTGCAAACTTCCCCCCCTTTTTTAATGCCATTTTCATCAACATCTCTTACAGCTGCTATTAGAGAGAGGGGGTTGCTTAGGCTGACATCTGTTTTTATGCAGTAAAGCTGGTCTTACACATAAGTTAACTTTTAACCTCAGGAAGAAGGTTTAACCTATGTACAGAACTTTTAACCTATGTACAGAAGTGGCTGCCTAAATAGTCTCCTGGTAGCACTTATGGAGAATAGATGGAGCAAATAGTAACTGTGTGTGTCTCTGGTGGTCCTGTGTCCAACCCGTAAGTCCTTATGAGCTGTACTACTGAAGGCTCAGCAGAGATGAAGGGCAGTTGTGGAGGCAAGACATTGACAAGAGCTGGACACTAACACAGTGTGTGGATAAAAAGCTTTGATTCTGGTCACACTGGTTGGGACTATTAGAAACAGTTAAAAAGCCATAACTTTAGGAACTGCTTCAGAGCTTGCAGCTTTGCTGTTAACTCTGTGCTTGACTGTTGACAAGGCAAGTTCCTTGATGCCTGGAGTTTGATATTGTTTTGCTTTTGTAAAGATTGTGTTGTGTCTTTACTATTCCATCTTACTTTCCAGATTAGAAGAAAAGCATTTAGGGGGCTATAGTTGAATAGCAATTGAAAAATAGGGGCTAGACATTGAAGGATTGCTGAGAAATTTGCCAGGGTTTAAGAGGCAGATTTTCCTGAATATGAGGGGAGACCTAAAATTTATGGAGTTTAACCTCCAACCTCTCTACCCAAATACATTGTAAAAGAAAGTTGTGTAGAAAATAAAGCTTCCAAAATGGCATAGGGGAAACCTAGAAGTGGAAGACTTACAGAAAAAACATGTGGAAAGGAACACTGCTTGTTATTTGATAGAAATGTTAAACAAGGAGGTGAAGAGCTTTGGACTTTCATTTTACTGAATTCATGTTTTTCAACTTGTCTTGAAAGGATAAAATTGGAAGACCAGCTGTGGAGAACTGTAGCTGAGTGGAAAATTTTGTGTGTGACATGTTATGTGGAAGGTTATGGGTCCCTGTGGTTCCTTATGGATCTTAAATGGAGATTCACTCTGTGCCCAGAAGCCTGAGGAATTGATATCCTCAGTACCTTTCATGTAACAGCACAGTAAATTCCTGTGCCACCCTTCCACAGGCTGGTTGCTGTATTTCTTACTATCCAAAAGGATGTAATTTTTATGAAGAAACTTACAGGCGTATCTAAATTAATTCAGAAATGGATGGCACTTTTAACAGTAATTTGGTGTTCTGACTCCATAACTTAATGCCATCCATCAACGCCTTGGAAAAAAGTTTTCTTCTCACTTGTTCATAGAGTTCTGCAAGTACAGAAGCTGAATATCATCCAAGGTGCAAACAAACTCACTAAAGGAGAGCCTTTGCCTCCTCATCACGAGCAAAACCAGTCATGAACAGGGAAATTATTGCTGATTCATATTAACTGGTAATTTCTGATTCCAGTATCAAGAAATAAGATTAACTGATATGGTAGGTGACAGGTCTGTTTTATCAGTTGCTGATGTGGCTGTAACGAGCACAGGGCAGTCCCTGACCTCCTAATTCCTCCTAATTCTTATCTCACAAAAGGTAAAAAATGCGAGCAAAACCAGTACGCCTCTTCCACAGGTCACTCTTGCAGGTTCTTCCCTGCCCCAGCCTGTTACACCCAATACACCCTCTTTTCCCCTAGTTCTTGGCTTTGTTAGCCAAGTTTCAAGAGTACTGGGCAAAGTTGGCCTTTTCAGTCTAACACGGGGTTGTGCAGAGCTGTTCAGAGCAGTAAGATGCATGAGTTTCAGTTCTGCAGCCTGTGGGTAGAGGTGAGCATGGGAGGCGAGTAAGTGAGGAAACTTTTCTTCTAGCAGCTCAGTTTTAAAAAGAAAAGTATTAGTTCTGGTTTGGGGGTGGTGATGTGAATTTGGTACTTAGTAGGATGTTGTGACTGGCTTCTCAGGGAGCTCTTGCACTGCTTTCTGAGTTTCCTGGCTTCAAATCTGGTGTAATCAGATGGGTAGCCAGTTGCTCAGTTCTGGAAACAACTGAACCCATGCACAAAATATTCTAAAGATACTTAGGAAACTGGTATGTTGAAAGACCAGTGAATTACAGGGAGAGGATGAAGAGTGGAGGTGGCATCACACTCTTGATTTGTGCACCAAAAATCCACTAAATGCTTCTTTGGATCTACCTGCTATAGAATTTCTGATTATTTTCCTATTCCGTGTATGTTGCATTTAGCGTTCAGAGAATAATAGAATATACTGAATTGGAAGGGACCCACCAGGATCTCTGAGTCCAGCTCCTGGCCCTGCACAGGACACCCCAACAATCACACCACGCGTCTGAGAGCATGTTCCAAACTTCTTGAAATCAGAAAAGCTTGGTGCTGTGACCACTTTCCTGGGGAGCTTGTTCCAGTGCTCAACAACCATTTGGGTGAAAAACTTTCTCCTGATATTTAAGCTAAATGTCCCCTGACTCAGCTTGGTGCCGTCTCCTTGAGTCCTGTCACTGCTCTCCACAGAGAAGAGATCAGTTCCTGCCCCTTCTCTTCCCCTCACGAGCATGTTGAAGACCACAATGAGGTCTCCCCTCAGGCTCCTCTTCTCCAGGCTGAACAGACCAAGTGCCCTCAGCTGCTCCTCATACAGCTTCCTCTCCAGACCCTTCACCATCCTCATTGCCCTCTTCTGGATGCTCTCTGATAGGTTCATGCCTTTCTTATACTGTGGCATCCCAAACTGCACATGATATCCCAGGTGAGGGCCGCCCCAGTGCAGAGCAGAGCGGGACAATCCCTCCCTTGCCCGGCTGGCCATGCTGTGCCTGATCCAGCCCAGGACAGGGTTGGCCTTCCTGGCTGCCAGGGCACTGCTGACTCATTATTCTCAAATAAACAGACTTGCATGTAAAAGCAAAAGTATATTAACAATTGCATGAATACCAGAGTACAGGAAATGTTAATACTTCAAATTTTCAATCCTTTATATTCTTTTAATTATGAAGTTTGTCCCAGCAGTATTAGTCACTGATATTTAGTGCTAATTTATCTAGCCAGTAGTATATAATAGAAGATACAACCTTCAAATTATTTTAGTTGCTTGTGTTCATAACTACCTTATGGAAGTAATTGAATAGATTAAGTGGAAGTGAACATCCTACAAATCAACTCAAATTTTGTATTGAAATCTTTCAAGTGGGTGTCAGCATTTCATCTTTACATCCCAGTATCACTGGGATTCTATGCCACTTCTGAATTACATATATATATATCTAATGAGTAAAAAGGTACTAATGAGACTGATTCTTTTGTGTAATATGTGTTAGTAGACTAAAGAAAAATATGTTAGATTCCAGTAAGTTGCATTCTAATTCTCCTTAAGGAGAGCCAAACAGTAGTATGCTTAAGCAGAAATGCTTTATGAAATCAGGATACCTTCAGTGGGAAGATCTAAAAACAGATCGACCAAATAAGAATAAATAAAGAAATGGATAACGATCTGGGTACGTGCTGGTCTCAAACTTCTTTACGTATTCAAAAGTGAGTTACTGTGCTTTAGTGATGCCAGATGGTATAGTACATCTTGGAAAGAAATGGATTAAAGAATAAAAGTCTGGAAAGCCTATTTTTCTGGTCTTCAGAATAATTCTGTGCTGTGAAGTGAACCAGGATCACCTGATATTTACAGGGGAATTAGTCAGGATCACTGGCACATTCTGTATGGCATAAAACAAATTGCCCATGACATTGATTAAAATATTTTAAAGTAAGATTTACAAGGTAGTTCTGAAAAAGAGAGAATACTTTTCAAGGTTTTCTGAGGTTACTTTTCCTTTACAGTCATTTATCACAAATATTTCTGGTGCCTTTCACAATCCCAGTGGTAAATTTGCGAGTTATTCTGTCCAAATCAACACACAAGCCATGACTAAGATTATCTTTTAAAAATGTCCCAGGGGTAACACTGAATCACTCTACATCATCCAGCTATTAGAGAAAGTGGTTGGTATTCTTGTGTGAGAATTTATCATCTTGTTCCGTATGTCTTAGAATTTATTCAGGTCAGTAAGCTGAGGCAGAGTTTAATCATAACCAACCATCTGACCTAGCTACCATGTGGCGCAAGTGCTTTGAGTCATTCTTATTTCCATATGGAGTAGTGGAGGCAACACACACTTTCAAATGAGAAGCATGATTTGGAAGTTGGGGAGGGAGTTCTCCTCCTCCTCTGTGCAAACGCTGTGTAGCCCAGGTATGAGAAAGATTGTGACACTTCTCAGAAAGCAATAGTAGAGGGTAACTGTCTTCAGATAATCTGTTTTTCAAGCAATGTTTGTTATTTGTAAAGTTATGCAGGATTCGTGCATACATGATGTTTAAGGTCTCTGTTTGAGGGTCTATCATTGGTTACAGTCTTGCTGCCTGAAGAAACACAAATTTATGTGACTATTTCTGGACCCTCGTCAGAGCACTGCAATGGTTAAGGTCTTTCAAAATACAGTGTATGTGCTTCTGTGATCACCTGCTTGCAGACACTTGGGAAACAACTTTTGAAAAAAACCCAGAAAACTGGACACACTTTGTTATAACTCAAAATCATGAAAATTTATAAACAGAATGTATTCCTTTGACATTTCTAGCATTAATGACTCAGACATCTCATCAGACTTAATTTATAAAATAACCTTGAAGAATTAAATGGAACTAATTCGTTGCTCTGATGACTCACTGTGTTGCGTATTCACTTCTGTGGAGTTTTGTATCTGTAGTTTTCAGAAAGTAATAAAAAGTCTGCAATCAGTGAAGGAATTATTTATTTCCATCAAATGTAGATGCTTAAGCCATGCAGTGTTCTATTTAAAGAGCCATTCATAGGGCATTTGGTTTTATAACATACCTTTGTTTCACTGGGGGAATACTTCCATGGGTTAGGGAGATATGAAACCAGTCTGAATTGCTCATATTTCCAAATCTGTTTGGTTTTTTTTCTCCCCTCTGCAGGTAGGCAATGCATTGTATTTTTCTTGTTATCAAAAATTATATGTTGGTAGATTTTTTTCTTTTTACCTTGTTTATAGTGGGTATTTAGAAGCACAGATATGATTCTTTATCGTTCTTTTTAATGCAAAAAAATTTCTAAAATGCTTAAGGAAATCATTCTTGAAAATGTGAAGACTCCCCAAATGTCTTGTCAACAGCAAAAATTCCTATCTAATTTATCCCAGAGGGTTAGCCTTGGTGAGTGAACAGGCACTTGCTGTATGCTCATGTTCATTGTGCATTCTTGTGCGTCATTTATGTACGACAGATGCATCCTACAGCAGATACAATCTTTTCATTTCCCTGAGCTGTTCTTTGTAGCCCTCGCTGTAAGATGTCAGGTTATCAAAGGCACATTAGAAAAAACACCATCTCCTCCCTGATTACAGCAACCTCTTAGGTATTTGCAAACAATCTTTAGAGCATCCCTGTGCAGTGATGTGATGCTGTAATCACTGCACACATATGAGGAAATAAGGCACAAAGATTTTAATAAATAATTTTGGCCAGAGGAACTTGGGAACTCTGGAGCTGAACATTTTTATTTAGTACTATCTTGCTGTGTTTTTGTATCACTGGCAGTTACAACTGTTTGGATTAATTAAATAATGAATCAGACCTCAAGTGGTCATACTGGGTGTAGTAACGATGTAGAAAGGCATCATCTCATGGAGACTGCTGGGTGCCCACTGTCCTCTTTCTAGTTTATAGATGACCAAAACTCTACAAGCGAGCAGTCAGTACACCTGGCTACCTCTGACCATCTGATGTAGAGACCTGACTTAACTGGGAGGGGGAAGAACTTGGATATTTGTGATTATCTTTAAAGAGGAGCCTTGATCAAAATCATACAGGGATTGAACAGCAGCGTTAGAGATGACATACAGATTATAAACCACCCTGAATCTGCTTTTCTTCTCAAGTCTCCTGTCTGAGTCATTATTCACTATCTAACTTTTGGGACAGCAGAAATAAAGAGATCCATATGGCTGATTTTGTAGACGAGTATCACTGACATTCTCAGATTCATCTGTCCTTTATGTAATTTAATGGAAAAGAAGAGTGCATGATCATGTAATTACACAGTGCATTCAATAAAGAGATGACAACATTGCGTAAGTAGGGTTTGTTTTCTCATCTCTGATCTTTGGATGGTGGACTTGAAACTTTAGCATCCTTTTTGTGTTTTAGCATTCTAGATGTCTGGATTTAAGAGTCTGAATATGCTGAATCTCTCTGGATTCTCCTTTCCTTCCCCTTGATGGATCATCTATGGTGTTTCAGGGTCTTTTTCAGTAGGCTTATCTAGCAGGATGAAGAGACTGCCGTGCCTATAGGCTTTCTACTAGAAGATGGTGGAGAGCTAAATTGACAACAGAGGGGTGTTTACAGTGACTTCACTCAGGCATTTACTTACTGCAGCCAAGTCAGGAGACTCTCCCTAATTCAGATACCATTGCTGGAAAATGATAGACCATCCCAGAGAGATCAATGAAGAATGCAAACCTCCTGGTAGAACAGAGCTGGCTTCATGCAGATTTACTCTCCAGTCAGCATAATCCCACTCCCAACCCTTTTCTCTGGGCCCATGATAGCTTTCTTTTTCCTCCTTGAAGTTACACTCTGAACTACAAATGTTCATATCTGTGTCTTTTTTCCACAGGTTTTTTAGAAGCTTGTCATCTTACATCCCAACCTTCTCTGCTCTGGTTCTGTTCGTACTCTCTTCCCATTGCCATTTTCCATTCCCTTCCATCCTGGTTTTTTTTTTCTTTCTTTCCTATGTATTTGTTTTGTTCACGTTCCTCATTATTCTGAGTTCTTGTTTGAAGTGCTTACCCGTTCTTTTTCCTGCCGTCTCAAGGGGCAGTACAGTCTTCCTTCTATAGTCTGAGGAAAGGAAAGTGCTGGAGACTCCAAAGAAGCAAGAGGAGTGCTTGCAAAATGTGCTGCTCTATCTGTGTTTAGCATAGAGCTCGCTTAATTCTGTGCAGATGGTGACTGCAGTGTGCCATGAGCTCACAGGAGTTCTGAGAGACAGTGCAAGTGAGTGTGCAGGTGATGGAGCTGCTCAGATCATCATCTCTGGACCGGGCTTGATCAAGCTCAGGAGGAATTCTTCTGAGACCTATAGTCAAGCTGTCTGGAGGAAGTGGCTAAAAAATATCCATGGAGGTAGAACATGACTGCCTGCTAGAGAGACCCATTCCAAAGCATGAAGGTTATGGAATTTGGTGCAGCAGAGAAAGACTGAAGCCTTCAAGAAAAGAAAAATCCTTCTGAAACTCCCAGCCTGAGTTTGCCCACAGAACACGATGCTCCACAGATGAGTACTGATGGAATAGTACTGCCATGCTTTAGTAGTAGTGTCTGTTGTTGCAGTGCCAGTTTTGTCCTCTAGATAACAGTTTCTTTGTGTGTGGCACGTGGGCAAAGTCAAGAGACTGAGGAGAGCTAGGCTTGTGTGTGGCAAGGCTAATGGCTGGCTTAAAACAAGCTATCTGCCACTGCACCATTTAATGGGGATAAATGGTCCAGCACATACACACGTTTCTTCAAGGTGGTGTTGACTTTTTATTTAGCTTTTATGATCCTTTTGGCTGGTATTTGTCATAGGAATGTCTTCACTCTGTTTTGAGATTTGTTTAAAAAGCTGTCTATTGATTGGAGTGAAGTTTAAATATGTTGTCTCTTGATCTGGGCTGTTTTTCATGTCTACAGTTTTCTACTTTCATGAAAAAAAAGTTCAGATTTTAAGGTCTGGGATAAAAATAGAATAGTTCAGGTAGCATCAGCTTTTGAAAAAAACAAAATGCCATTGTGTTGCAGTGCATGGCTTTTACATGGATACAGGTCTTGTCTCCCACCCTCCAGCAGGATATGATAGTATTATATAAAGGATGGAACAGATTCGGTGCACAGAAAGAATAAATTGCATTCTTCAGATTGAAAAGGAGGAATTGGAGGTGGGTTTTGATAATGTTAGGAAATGATCATGAGAGGAGAGGAAAGCATAAGTGAAAAGCATCATGCTCTTGTATAAGTCCTAGAGGTCTTGCATCAGACAGAAGGAACAGTTTCTGCGTGAAGAGACTTTAAAGAACTTTTCAGTTTTGAAAAAGAATGACTCCGAAGAATTAAGAGTGAATTATACCAAATCATTCATTATCACAGAGAAGGTGAAAAAGGAGTTATTATTTGCTTTTTCTCATACTACAAAAGCAAGGCCATATCCAGTGAAATGATCAAGCAGTAGCTTTAAGACAAATGAAGGGAAGTACTTCATCATTATGTACATAATTAAATTGCAAGGTTCATGGCTGCAAGAGTGTTGTGGAGGTTTAAGGTCTGAATAGGTTCAAAAACAATTAGACAAATTCATGATGGATACTTCCATCTAAGGCTGTTAAGGACGATGATGGGAACTGGGAATCCCTGAACCACAATTTACAGGAAGACGAAAGGTTGCTGGAGGGTTGGGCAGAGGGAAAGAATTGCTCTATGAAAGAGGATTGTATATTCTTTTGGTACTGTATCCAGTGTCAACCTGCTAGGGATGGAAGTAGCAGGGAAGGGAGTGATGGCTCCCTCCTATTTGCACCTTCCCCTTACTCAGATACATTGATGAGATCCTCCAAACCTTCCAAGCTTTCTCTCCCCTAGAGCTGAACAGTCCCAGCTCTCTCAGCTTCTCATCAGAGAAGAGCTGCTCCAGGCCCTTCATCTTATCAGTGGCCCTTTGCTGGGCTCTCTCCAGTACTGGACCCAGTACTGCAGGTGTGGCTGTACCAGTGCTGAGTGGGTGGGTTCTAATTGCTTTCATTTTCCAAAACATAAATTTGAGACAGTGCTGTTTTCCTCCTGTGAAAGAAACGTAGGCATTTGCATGTGTGCAGTATGATTGTGTGAGGTACTTTTGTGACGCTGCAATAGATGATTCATTGTGCTGGATTAGTTAACGCTTTGCCACAATCAAACAGAAAAGATACTGTGCAAAGAGGAATATTTAATCTAAATGCGTTTGAGAAACGAATTGCTTTACTTGTACTTCTTTTTAGTTCTTAAAGTATCTAAAAGGATTCTTGACATTTTGAAATGTTGCAAAAGTCTGCCATTTGTATACATTTTATTGTTGAGAAAGGCTCAAGGGTGTTTTTCTCTGTGGGTTTTGTGTTTTTACTTTGTTCGTCAAGTGATGAAAAATGCTTAATATTTCTGGGAAAAAAAGAAAAAAAAGCTATGGTTCACATTTGAGAACTTTGAAGCCATCAGAAACTGGAGTCTAAGATATTCCACCATAGAGAGAATGGATATGTTACTATACATAACATTTTTAATGAGCTTTTTTGTGTTTGTTATACAGAGAGAACTAAAAAGCAAATTGCCATATGAAATTGTAAACGGAAAACTACTCGATCATAGTAACTACTTAACACTTGGCTGTGGTTTTACAATAACACAGAGTGTAGGGTCTCTGACAAATGCTATTTTTGTAGCCTCTCAAAATTTGGAGAAGAAGTATTAAGATACCACAGAACTAACCTGATAACTTCAACAAACGCTGTGACTTCATAAAGCCTGTATTTTCTGTCTTAAAAAAGAAAGTCTCTGTAAATATAAATGCTGTTCAATCAGGGAAACTTAATTAGCTTTTTGCTTGTACAGGAAAACTTAAAAATTAAGTGGTGGCATCCATGGCATGTTTTTCCTCTTTTCCTGCAAGCTCCCCTGGATCATTATCTCTCTGATGGGAGTTTTGGGGCTGCTCATGCTGTCCTAGCCTTTCATGTTCATGCAATCATGGATGTCCTATCCTTTCTGTTACTGCTTGCAGAATGATAAACTGTTGGTATAGAAATAAGATGTAGCCAAAACATGTGTAAGTCTTAGCATGACTCTGAATTTAATATGCAAGAAACACTTAAGATTGTGTTCCAAGCAATCACCTAGAATAAGGAACAAGTGAGAAATCAGTATATTCAAAACTAGTTCTACTGTTACTTGTCTATAATTTTTTTTTTTTGTCTGGGTTTTCAAGGAAAAGGGATTTTCTGAGCATTTGTAAAGCCATGTTTTAGCTGAATAATGTTTTATATGAGACATGATTGTCATTACCTTTTGTAATATAAGAACTAAGAGTTATTACACGTCAGCAGGTGATAGGTTCAACATAAACATATTAAGACAGTTTTTCACATTAATTAATGAAATATTGAGGGTTGGTTTATTTTG